>CAKNWT010327236.1:751-11843 GCA_932066315.1 Andricus coriarius | reverse complement strand
ATAAGGATTGGCCTGATCCTTGTACGCGGGGATTTACAAGGATGGAAGAACTCTTTTGCCTAGCGGCTCACGAAAAGAACTTAAGCGAAGCCGTACCGATGACCTAGAGGGGAGGGAGCGGTGGGGCAGAGAAAATTAACAGGTTTTCTCTGGCATAGTTTTCTTCAATCCAATAGCAGCTGATCTGCATTTTTATCTCATATCTAAAGCCAAAAGAGCCTGTTTTGAATTGTTTGGTGGACATACGAACAGTCCTCCTCACGAAGATGGGCAACGCTTATGACCTGCGCTGTCTATCGGAGGCATGGATTGACTACCGGAAACGTTTCGATTCAACTTCCCATAGACTAATCATCCGTCTGTTAGAAAACTTAAAGGTTTATTTACACATCGTGACGTGCAAAGAGAAATTAATGACGCTTTGTGAAACCAGATGCACTATCTCATTTGGAAAACATCGAGTGACAACGAATAACGTCACATTTCAGAGAGGGTTCTTTTAGGCTGACACCATGATCCCTATCCTCTTTTGCCTTACATTATTGCCACTATCCTTTGCACTTTCCCAGACTCAAGG
This sequence comes from Andricus coriarius, assembly GCA_932066315.1. NCBI lineage: Eukaryota > Metazoa > Arthropoda > Insecta > Hymenoptera > Cynipidae > Andricus > Andricus coriarius. The sequence continues at coordinate 11,266 of CAKNWT010327236.1, read as the reverse complement.
GTACTTATGCGGCAATTCAGGATAACAAAGCTTATGTGACTTATGTATCACTTATGTATTTTACATGTATGATCTTAAGATCAATGCTAGAAATTAAGAGTAACTAGATATAGCTTTAGGGGTTGTCGCGGAATACATTTGGGAGATTGGAATGGAGTCTGGGCCAGAAAAAGGCGACAGGGTTAATTTGAGGGAGGCAAACTTAATATTATACCCAAAACCCCAAACTCGTTCAGAAAAGGCACTATATGATACATTACAGCTGAAGAATGCTTTCCGATGCGGATACAAACGTTTGAACCGATAGATTTGGTCCTCGGAACTGTCGGCGAGGAACAAAGTATCTGCAAAGAACATGCTTGCCGTCATAGTAGTAATCTATTCATTTGTAGCGGTTCAATGAACGAGAGACTCGAATGTCTCGAATGTCTTCACAAAAGGATTATTCTGGGTACAGCACACATAGTCGCAAATGGACTAAACCCTCTTCTTAAAATTAGCCGGCAACACGAAGAAGTGGGCAACGGAGCGTTTCTGAACAAGGCATTGGAGGAGGGTTATGATGAGGCTTCAAACATTATCCATATCCATCTCCAACGCAGAGAAAAACTTCAGCGAACAGCACCCGGAAAAATGGTGCACATCATCTTCCACAGAAATATGGAGGCTCAGTCGATATCGTATGATCTAACGTTTGCTTACCTTAAATCAGCCGGATTAAAGTCAGGCACGAAGGGTTACATTTCGACTTGTCAAGACGGTCTCATTTCCACGTTAGCATACCTTCGCTACATTTTGAGCCAATACATTCCATATGATAGCAGCTGAGCGTGTCATGAACACCTCGAGCACCTAGGACACTGTGACGATGCAGATTTTCTGCAACTCACACATTTCGTTTCGCGTATTTTATATTAAACTGGAAGCCCTCGTGTTCGCACTGAGAGTAAGAAATGTTTGTACCCATAAGGATAGAATTAATTATTCTTTTGTATCGCTAATCCTTCTGAAATCCAGGGCGAAATAGATAATTTCACCAATGAGGATAGAATGCATTATTATTTTCTTTTGGTCATCTGAGATCCAAGGCGCGTTCCTGATGAAGATTGACCAAGGCAGTTACTACCAAATTCTACATGTGGATAGCATCGGAGAGCCCACTCACACCTGCAGTAAGAAGAAAGGACTCCTCGTCCTCCACCTCGGCACCAGAATACAGCCAGCTCCGAAATGCATGAATGGGACGATTCTTGCCTCTCACTCGCTCTCGTTCGAAGGAGTTCGGAATCTCTCTATCCCTCTTCCCCGGCGGCGGCTATTAAGGACTAACAAAGAAAGGACATGCCTATAAGATGGACGAATTGGAAGCGGACCTCATCGGCTGTCTTTTTCCCGACTGTTGCGAATTATAGAAACTAAGTTCGTGCGCATTAGCACTTCCCCTGACAATGTAATTCCTCACGTTCGTTTACTACACCGGTTAGCGAGAAAAATTCTCCTTAGCGTCTGTGAACTCCAAGTGTCGATATGAGGCACCACAGCTAGCGTCCTGATTATCTAAGGCAGGATTCTCATTTCTTTCATGATTTAGCCAAGTGATCTTATTATAAGAATGGTGTTTTACCTTTTTACATATCTCTTTTACTCCTTAGCTGAATCATCTCTCTAATTAACTCAAGGAATATTATATACATTGCCATTCGTACCTTGTTTTGGATATCAATGAATAGTATGTACCTATAAATTTGGTTTATATTCTGGAGTACCGAATTGTAGAAATTAATCGCTGATATTTATTGTGACTTAATTTAATTGTAATTTATTATTTATTCCTTTTCCGATCTTCCCGTTTAATCTTGGAGACTTATGATGATCTTTTGGTAGTGCTTGCGATTCCCTGGAAATTACCTCATATTCAGCGACCTTTTGCTATTCATTTGAATTACACCATAATTTTGAAACCTGTGCGATGACCCTTTGCTAGTAATGTTTGCGATTCTCTTCAATTATCCTCATAATTTCAAGACCCTTCTTTTTAAAGAGGAGACCCGAAACCTTTATCATTCCTAGATCCTTGTCAATATTTGAGAACAATTAAAAATTTGGCGAGGGCAATGTCATAACGATAACGAAAACGACAACTTTGCTCAAAACGTCATCTTTTCCGGTTAAATGAAATTAATTAATTGTAATCTGGCATTGTTTTATTGCGATCATAAAAGAATCGATCTTAAATTGTTACAAGATTAAAATGCTAGTCGATGAATATTAATGGTAACAGAAAAGGAAAAATTGGTCATGGAAATATTAGGGAAAAGTCAAGGAGTTTTGAAAATAAAGTTTTTGCGGCCAACCTAAAATTGAGTTTCATATTACAAAAAAAAAATTAATTAATGATGTAGACGAAAGTCGTCTACTATTTTTATTTGAAAATGCTTCAATATGGGATTATTTTTGGTTAAGGGAAACTCCTCGACTTCTGCTGTGGTCAGCTCTTGAACCTTGCCGCTATACATGTTTATTTTCACCCTATCTTGAATTCCATGATTTATTTTATATATTCCACGAAGAAATGTATTATTTCCTTCCAATATTGCAAAGATGTTACCACTGGGAGCTGACAATACTGACTCTTCTCTAGTTGGCATGGGCGCAGGGACATTATATCTTCGTCTTACATGAATTGGTGCATCTCGAGGAAAAGTGTATCTTCGAATTTCGAATCGCCGGGTCGGATTCTTTTGGGAAATAAGCCGAACAGATCTAAGTTCTTCAATTTTTAATTTATGTAGGCGGATGGAAGGACGACTTGCAGGACGAGATCTGGACCTGGCACGGCGAGACATTTCTGCAGGAGGAGGAGACCTGACCAGAGAACGAGGAGAATGAGGTCTGGCAGGAGAAGACCTTTCAGAAAAATAAGGATGCGTGCAACGAAGAACACCAGGAATAGGGTCCCCATTTGGTAAACACTCGAAATTCGAACCTAACTCTGCAAATAGAAATAAAGAATTCAATTTAAAAAATCTTCAAAAAAATAAGCTCAAGGAAAAACAACCTGTGCAAGAGAATTAGCGAACGTTGTTGGAAAAAAGAACAAGTTTCTGTTGTGCATTCTCTTCTACAGATTTCACACTCCTTCCCCTATCACCTTTTTTTGCTTTTTTCTGAAGAATTCCTCTTTTTTCCCTTTTACTCATTTTTCGCCTAAATGCAAACCGAATTAATAGAACTGAATAAGAAACTCTAACTAGTTGAGTTGAAACTTAATTTTTGTTTGTTAAAAAGTCTACTCATTGTATTTTTGATTCGTCTCTTGGTAAAAGTTTGATCTCTCTGGTTAAACATGCATCTTAAAATTAATTGATTAATCAATGTATGAAATCAAATTTAATCTGCTATTCTATATTAAATCATCTATTTGAAAATTTGACTATTCCGTACTTAGTAGAAAATTAATTTAAATTTTCTGCATTCAAATTAAAAACAAATCAAAACAGAAATTTCAAACTCTTTCATATAAACAAGTTTCTTTGCTAAATTTTTGTAACATCATTAGAAAACTTATAACGCAATGAATTACGCATTTTCCTTAAGAGAAGATTCACTTTTTGTTCTAAGAGACTGCATTTTTGGTAAACTTTCCTCGAAGTTGTAATATCTTTTAATCTTGTTATTTTTTCATAGTAAAACTTTCTTTACGTAAGATTTTCTTATTCCACTTTTTTAACACACACATATATACACATTAAAAATTCTTCACAAAATTATAGATATATTTTATTATTATATTTACCAATAGAATTAAATATAACCACCAATAACAAGGAAAGAGTAGAAACAATCCTCATTTTTTCAAAGTAGAGGAGACGCTAATTAATGTATTGATGAAGATGTTGCGTCACAATATTTAATAAATGAATATTCTAGTTCCTTATAAGATTATATAGTATACCTTATATTCGTTATCTGATACATAATAGGCGTCAACCTTGCTCTGCTCAGATATTTACATTTCATTACAGTGAGTTTAAAAAAAAAACATGCTTACCAAATTCGTTAAAACTGATATCATAATTTATATAACATTGTTAATATTTTCCGGTGAATTTTAAAGAGTTCAAAAGATTTAAAGGATTACAAACGTCTTTAAGGGATTTCTAAACATTTAAAAAGTTTTCAAATATTTTTGATTTAGAACAGGAAGGTTTGGAAATACAATTATAATTCTCAAATCGAATAGAGTTTTTTTCTAAATTCCATTCTTCATTTTCAGAATTGAATTTTTTTCCGTAGTTTCTGTTCCGTATCAAAAATTGCCTTTTCCAAGCCAAATTACAGTTTTTAAAGTAAATTCCCACTTTGAAAATAAAAATTATAATTCTTGATGGGAATACCCTGTTTCAAGTGAGAATTATATTAAATTAAAAGTATGTATTTTATGTCAATGAATCCGAGGCCCGAAAGTCAAGAAGGATCATTCTTAATAAAATTCCATGACGAAACATTAAATTATAATTATTTTTTCAACGTTGACCCTAAGAGTTTATAAAATTTGCTTTTTCAGAAAATTTTCGATTCTGTATGCTGTCTTTGAGCTCGATTTGAGTTAATTTACTTTCAAAGGGGCATATATCCACTTTCAACCATTTTTTTTGCGTTGATATTATCTCTAGGATGATTTCTATCAACCTGTGTATCATTTTCCTCCAAAAAAACTTTCTACCCCATAATAAAAGTGAGTTAAACATTTTCTTTACCGCCAAAAGAACATGCATCCGGTCTCTGGATAATGAGATAATGAGAATCCAAACTTTTAGTAAATTAGTACGTGGTCTGGGACCAAAATAATGTAGTGACCCAGAAAAAAAATTCTTTTTATAAATACTGTCAAACGTTTTTCACGATTTCCCAGCAAAAACCAAAAGTGGATATATGCCTTTTTGAAAGTAAACTCCTCAAATTAAGTGTTTGTAATATAATTATGTTTTTCCTGTCAGACTTAATATGGTTTCATCCCAACGGATTGAACACTTTATGAATATAATACATTGATATAATATTTACGTTTCTTATATAAAAATTCTGGATCGACTATCAGAAAGTTTTTGATTCAACCCCCTGCAGACTTATCATCTATCTGTTGGAAAGCTTGAAGGTTCATCCTCACATCGTGAGAGGTGGAAAACAGCGTGAAACAACTAACAACGTCACCTTTTAGAGAGGTGTCTTTCAAGGCGACACAATGAGCCCTCTCCTCTTTGCTTCATATTATTGCCACTATCTCTCGCACTTTCCCATTCCCAAGGGTACTTCTGCTGAAATTCGGATATCGAATGCATAAGGTATGCATTTTACATGGATGATCTTAAGCTAAATGCTAGAAATAAAAAGATACTAGATCAGGCTCCAAGGATTGTCGAGGAATACATCTGGGATTTTGGAATCCAGCTCGAGTTGGAAAAATGTGCCAAGGTTAATTTAAATAGAGAAAGACTTAATAGCGTCCCTGAAGACCGTAAGCTCGTCGACAGAAGGGCTTAGGACACATTAGCGCTGAAGAGACCTATACATAGCTGGGCGTGGCACAGAGCCCCATACAGGAAGTGACATCTATAAAGGATACTCTCCAAAGCAGATGAAAACGTCCCATCCGATAGATTTGGTCTTCCGAACTGTCGGTGAGGAACAAAGTATCTGCAACGAACATTCTTGCCGTCCCGGTAGTACTTTATTCATTTTGGAGTGGTTTCATGGACGGTGGACGAGCGTCGATCCCTTGATATTGGGGCAGGAAAGGTTATCCATATGAAAGAAAGCATGCACCTTGAGTCTTCTGTTCCGCGAAGCTCTTTTTTAAAATGGTCAGAAAACACGCCGAAATTGGCAAAGGAGCGTTTCTGCACAAAACAGTGGAGAAGGCTGCTGAAACACTTGGCCTTGACTTGAATATCAAGGGTGAGCAGAATGCATCAAACATCATCCCTTTCGAGTACTCACTCTTGAAGGGTCGGATCAAGAAAGCCCAGAAAACAATCTTCACCGAACAGCTTCTAGATAAGATAATGTACTTAATCTTTCACATAAATGTGAAGGCTTCGTCGATGTCGCATGATCTATCGTTTGATTACCTGAAATCACACGGTTTGAAGTCTCGCACGGAGGGTTTCATTTTAGGTTGTCAAGAATGTATCATTTTCACTTTAGAATACCTTTGCCATATTTTGAGCTAAGACAATCCCGATGATAGCTGCAGAGATTGTCATGCATACCCCGAGCTTGCTTGAATTGGTGCTCCAAAACAAAATATTCCAGACCAAACATTTATAGAAAAAGATGATTGTAATCCAAAAATGTTAAATCTCTTGAATGAGCAACAAACCTACAAGATTATAAAAAGAGCTACAAAACAGATTCAATATGCACTAAACACCAGGGTTAAAAAATCGTGGGATAGTTATTCAATAGATAAAAAAACACTTTTATCTTGTTTGGATGCACTGATGGTCCAATATTGACATGCTTATATAAATAACTATATACTGTTAGGAAAGTCACTGGTGGTAAGTTTTCAATAAAAACAGTTCTTTTTAAGAAACATATATTAGGGTTAGCAATAACAATGTTATTACTATGTACTCCTACACTAGTTACAGTATTGAAGAGGCCAGGATACTTGGTGAAATGCATTGACGTTTTCAAAAATAAAGATTTCTTTATTTTACAACCATTCATTTGTAAGACCTAAGGCCAAAATTTAAAAACAGTCTTAATATTTTGCACCAAATTATCTAATCATTTAGTTTCACATTACAAGAAAATCAAATTAATGTCGTGGATGAAAGTCGTCTGCTATTATTATTTTAAAATTCTTTAGGATTGGGTTATTTTTGGTCAAGGGAAACTCCTCGGTTTCATCTATGGTCATCTCTTGAACCTCGCCACTGTACATGTTTATTTTTACCCTTAATTGGGGGCCATGCCTCGTTGTATATATTCCACGAAGATGTTTATAATTTGCGTCCAATATTGCAAAGACGTCACCATCGGACGTTGACAATACAGCTTGTTCTTCGGTTGGCATGGGCGCAGGCACACTATATCTTCCTCTTACTAGAATTCGCGCGTCACGAGGAAAAGTGTATCTCCGAATTTCGAATCGCCGATTCGGATTCTTGTGGGGAATAAGCCGGAGAGATCTAAGCTCTTCAATTTTACAATTACTCAGGCGGGTACAAAAGCGACTGGCAGGACGAGATCTGGACCTGACGCGAAGAGAAGGCTCAACAGGAAGAGAAGACTGGACCGGAGAACGCGAAGAATGAGTTATGGCAGGAGAAGACAATTCAGAAAAATTAGAAGATCTCCCACGAGGAACACCAGGGATAGGGGCCCCATTTGGTAAACAGTCGAAATTCGAACCTAAATCTGCAAAAAAAAAAAACAGAGAATTCAATTTAGAAAAATCTTTGAAGATATAAGCTCAAGGTGAGTCAACCTGTGAAAAAGAATTGTACAAAAATCCTTAAAACAGGATAAGTATTTTTCTGAAAATTAGTTTTTAAACAACATGAACTCATGTATTTCAACTCGGATTACAGAATCGCACAAAAATACTTCAAACAAAAGAAATATGTTTTCAGGAATTATTGCAATCTACTTATTAGAGACGGTTGTTTGGCAATGGAAAAAAGAGGGAGAAAGTGTTTTCCTTGTGCATTCTATTTCACAGATTTTACCCTCTTATCTCTACTTCTCTTTTTTTCCTTTCCTAAGGAATAACCCTTCTTTCCCGTTCAGATTAAATTTGTAGTGTATATAAAATTATACATATATTATATAATTATATTTACCAATAGAATTGAAGATAACCACCAAGGACAAGATGAGAGTAGAAACAATCCTCATCTTTTCTAAATAGAGGAGAAGCTGAATTATGTATTAATGAAAACGCTGAATAACAATTGAACAAATGAGTATTTCTGTTCTTCATAATATTATATATTATTATACCTCATACATTTCTTATCTCATACATAACATGCGTCAAAATGGTACTGCTCAGATATTTACATTTCATTAGAGTAAGTTCGAAGGAAAAAAACATAATTACTAAATTCTTTAAAACTGATATAAAAATTTATATATTCTGTTGCGTTTAAACGCAATACATTTGAACAAGTTTTTTCGTAATTTCCTTCTAAATCAGAATTAAAATTATTTTCCAAAATCCCCGTTCCATGTCAGAAATTCCCTTCTTTAAGTCAAATTAGAATTATTATTTATCTGTTCTAAATCAGAATTATTGTAATTATTTTTGTAAATTTTTGTTTATATTTCATTTATTTAGTCCGTGTCCTAACTCAGAATAAAAATCTTATTTAAAATTTACTGTTCCAGGGCAGAATTCTAAGTCTTTTAGGAAATTCCCTATTCAATGGGAGAATTACGATTCTGTCACAAATTCCCTATTTAAATTTAGAGTTAGTGGCAAGATTAATTAATTTCCCGGTCCGGTAGACACCCTCAAAATATTTTGAAAAAAAATGGAAAGATGAATTTCATCCTTTCTCATTCTTTATCAAATTTTTTAGAAGTTGGGTGCTCTTCTCTCAGACTTAAAATGTTTTTTTTAATAAATTAATTCTTAACCAGAGAAAACAAATTTTAAAGAAAATTTTCTATTAATTCAGTTTGCATTTATGCTAAAAAACGAGAAAAAGGGAAATTTTCTTAAAAGTCATACTGGAACCCCGCTAGAGCGGTATAACTCCATGTTTAAATCGTGAATTACTAAAATCTTGAGTGATCATTCGGGCCACTACATATAACGAAAGTTTTGTCGTGATCAAAATAGCGTTACTTGTCACGCGAAATAAATTGTCGGCGTTTCCCGACAATAACACTTGCTCGAATTCTAGCGTGAGTTAATTATACTCGAAGTAAATATAAAAATGTGTGAATTAAACTTATTTCTGACCCTCTGCGATATTCCTTACCGACTCACTCTACTGCAGCTATCGGGCAAGCTAGTCATTTTACCTTTTGATAGTTTTAAGTTAGGGAAACCATCTGGCGCCCTTCAGGCAAACCTCTAACTCATTCTGAGTCTATAATAAAGTAGAAATCAGAGTCAAATGATTAAAAATAAAATAATCAGCTAAAAAGTCAAGTTATAGTATATTTTTATGATTTTAACTTTAGCGGGATCAGTGAGGATACTGAAAAGTAGGCTTAACAATACCTGAAATAGAAGCAAAAGGTTTGTCAAGCACTCATTTTATGAGTTTTAGTACTCGTATTATACTAATTAATTGAGAAAATTGCTATAGAGATGCGATTACATTTGGCGCCAAATCTTTCTATGAGCATGGAAACTATAATTACAAAAAAAGCTATTGAATTTATGTGTCTATTAGGAGGTCTTATTAGCTTGAGTTGAAAATGCATGTATCAATATTATTAAAATATGTTGTTAAAATAAATTTCCACAGTAAATCAAAGTTTTAACTTCCGTACAAAAAATATGTGGTCAAGACGCGCACTTCCAAAATCATATACAAGCATCACAGTTTAAGCATGTAAGCAGGTAAAATATAACTGACCAATCAGATTTGTACGTTGGTCAACTTAACCATTTCTATAGGTCCGTGGAGAATATATAATAAAAATTGCATAATAAGAGAACCACCTAGGCGGATATAAGAATTTCTGGCAGGAGGAAATCTAAACCTGGCACGAAGAGAAGATTCGGGAGAAGCAGGAGTCCTGACCGGAGAACCAGGAGAATGAGGTCTGGCAGGAGAAAACCTTTCAGGAGAATAAGAAGGACTGCCTCAAAACAAGAGAAGTATTTTCGCAAAAAGCAGTTTTCAAAAATTCATGACCTCAGAAAAGTAATTTTGTTTAACCGAATTGCAAAACAAGACTTCAAACGAGCGAAATATGTTTCCAAAATTTAGTGTAATCTTGTCATCAGAGAATGTTGGTCAAAAAAGGAGAAAAGTGGAAGATAAAGCATTCTTTGTTATGCTCTTTGACAGATTTCACACTATTTTATTCATTTCCCCTTTTTGAAGAATTCCTCTTTTTCACACTTCTACTCGTTTTTCGCTTAAATTCAAACACAATTAATTAACTCAGTAAGAAACTCCAACTATTTCGGTTGAAACTTAACGTTTTTGGTTAAAATGTCTACTATTGTATTTTTGGTTGAGAATTAATCTTTTTGGCTTCCAATTGTTTCTGAAATTTGGAAAAACTGTTACTTTTTGGTAACTGATTTTGGTAGAAAATTCAGAAATTTGGTGACAATTTCTTTCTTCCTTGTTAAAATCATTTTTGGTCATCGATTCAACTATTTTTATGTAAACTCGTCTCTTGGTGGAAATTGTATATCTTTTGGTTAAACATGCAACTGTAAATTAATTGAGTAATTATTTAAAGCAATAAAATTAATTCTATTTTAGTTGACAATTGAATTAATTTGCTGATTATTCATTTTCTTTCTTTTAA
>CAKNWT010327229.1:3529-16881 GCA_932066315.1 Andricus coriarius | reverse complement strand
TTTTGCATTCAAACTATGCTATTTATGAAAAATGATGAAGACACAAAAATTGTGTATACATATAAAAAACATCTACAAATTTCTTATGAATCACTTTTTGATAAGATGTGTAGTTTTTGTTTTATTCGTAGCAAATAGCATTGCAAATAAAAAATTCAATTTTTGAATAAAAACCACACAAGAGACATAAGGACAACCGTAGAATTTCGCTGAGAGTACGTGCTAATCTGGAAAATTGCCCCCGCTCCCTGCGAAATCGCGGTAAAATTTGAGCCGTAACCACGTCTGATGGCCGTGAGATAGGTGGTTACAGTCTGCGACGAACTCAAAAAGATGATCCGGCAAAAGTCTCGTGCACCCTGAGGACTCCCTTATAAGTTCTTTATACCTCTCTTTCTTTTCATTCTCCTTGGCTATGACATTTTTGTCAGGTGGTGCCGAAAATTCGATAACGAACATGGTTCGTTTCTCGAAGTCAAGAAGAACAATGTCAAGCCTCGAGTGCGCAACCGAAACAACTGTCGAGAATATGAAGTTCCAGTATATCCGAGACTTCTCATTCTCGACAATTGACTCAATTTCCTCAGGAGCGTTTAGAGGAGCGGTATTTGTGCTGATGCCGTAAGAGTGACAGGGATGGTTATAAAGCACTCTTAGTGCCGTATTGTGCTTTTGGATGTAGGTCGTTCCCGCATGAATTGGACAACCAGATAGTATGTGTCCTAGATGCTCGGGGTGTGCATAATACGCTCTGCAGCTATCGTCGGGAATGTCTTGGCTCAAAATGTGGCGACGGTATGCTAGAGTGGAAATGACACCGTCTTGGCATGCCAAAATGAAACCCTCCGTGCCCGGCTTCAATCCGGGTGATTTAAGGAAAGCAAACGTTAGCTTATACGATATCGACAGATCCTCCACATTTCTGTGGAAGATGCCGTCCATCTTCTTCTCAAGGAGCTGTTCACGGAAATATGTGCTGTACCCAAAATAATCCTCTTGTGAAAAAATTCAAGATTTAGTATTCCGCGACCACCTTGACGGCCTGAGATGTAAAGTCGCGCAACAGAAGATTTAAGGTGCATGCTTTTGTTCATGAGCATAACCTTTCGGGACCTGATATCGAGGCATGTGAGCTCGTCCTTCGTCCATGGAACTACTCCAAATGAATAGAGTAATACCAGGACGGCAAGCATGTTCGTCGCAGATACTTTTTTCCCCGCCGACAGTTCGGAAGACCAAATCCGTCGAATGAGACGTTTGTATCTGCATCGGGGAGTATCCTCTATAGATATCACGTCCTGAATGCGGCTCTGTGGCGAACTGCGAGAGATAGTGGCAATAATGTGAGGCAAAAGAGGAGAGGGCTCATGGTGTCGCCCTGAAACACACCTCTCTGAAAGGTGACACTGTTAGTGATCACACGATGTTTTCCAGATGAGATAGTAAATCTGGTTTTCCAAAGCGGCATTATTCTCTCTATGCACTTCACGATGTGTGGATGAATCTTTAAGCTTTTCAACAGACAGATGATAAGTCTGTTGGTGCTTGAATCAAAAGCTTTCAGGTAATCAATCCAGGCCATTGATAGGTAACGCTGATAGAATGATGTGTCTTTACAGACACATCTATCGATGAGCAGGTTCTCCCGACATCCTGTTACGCCTTTCTTTGAGCCACGTTGTTCGCACATCTCTCGCCACACAGGTTCAATTGTCCGAAAAATCCTATCATTTAGGATAGCTGGAAAGATCTTATACAGTGTGTTCATACAAGTTATTGGCCTGTAATGTTTAGGGTTAGCTAAGTTGCCCGTCTTCGGCAGGAGCACTGTGCGCCCTTCTACCAACCACTCCGGAATAGGCTCTTATGACTTTAGATATGAGGTGAAAATTCGGGATAGTCCTTCATGCCTCTTAATACGTTTTCCATCTCCTCGGGAGTGATAGGTGGGCATTCCTCCTCAGATGTTATGAGGGCACTGCACAGCTCCTTAAAGCTATTTATATTCTTCAAGTGTTCTTTCAGTGGATGCTAGACTTCGTAGACTTCTCTCAAAAATGCCTCGACCTCCTCTGGTGTGGGCGGGTGGACGACAGTAACTGGAGAGTCTTGGAAGAGTCGAGATTGGTCAGACAAAAACTGTTGATTTTCTCTGATCCACCTCTCTCTCCGCTCTAGACTCTGCTCTTCTCCTATCGTTAGATAGTACTCGTATTCTGTCAAAAATATGCTGCCTGGTGGTCAGTAGCTTCGACTTGTTGAGTGTGTGATGACAGATCCGCAATTCTCGCGCGAACTGTCGAACCTTGACAGTGAAAGTCCTGCCAGTTGTCATGTAGTCAATCACACACTGAATGCGGGAAGCGTACTGCCTTTCCCAGCCTATCTTTGTGCTGAGTTGATGCATTCGTCTTTTGGTATTATGATCAACCGTTGGTTTCGTTTTACGGTTTGCATCTGCCAAAGCTCTCGGTGCATTATACGGACTACAATTGATAGTGCAGAGGTTGTGTTTCTCGGAAAAATCTCCACGAAGCTCGTCATCCAGTTCAGCCAGATCTTTGGGCTTAAGAGAAAAGTGAATGTTGATGTTTCTCCGGGTTCTGAAGCATCGCTCATCCTCTATTGGATGCCTGCTCGCGGTTGGTCTCAGTGTCGCCTCTCTTTCTCTGTCGACGGCTTCTTCTGGCGGCCGTTGAGTAGGCGCTCCGCTTATATAACCTCTTTTTCGGAGTTCCTAGGCACGATTTCGCAAACGTTTATGCAAAAAATGCGAGAGCCCAGGGTGTTTCTCGCATCACAGAGTATGCAGTCGCGCCATGAAACCTTTACGTTCAGGGGCCATACTGATATCATAGCAATACAACAGATCGTCCCTGAGTCGATCAGTCTACTTAAAAGTAACGAGATTTTGCTGGTCAATCGCATTGACCACGTCTTGATTGGCTCCCCCAACTCTTGGATAGTCGGCATTGTTGTCCGACCCATTGTCGGGAGCCCTGCGCGATTGATTGTTTTGAACAACACTTACTACAACTATGTTTGGTGTTATCATTGTTGTTTCCACGAGCAGCTAGGAAAAAGGGTTCGTCCATCCTTGTAGAGCCCAGCATGCAAGGATAAGGCTGCATACTCTGAGAAGTCGCCCGTTATTCCAAATTTCTTAATCATTAACAAAGATTAGCTTGTATTACAGTCACAATGGCCCTTTTGCCAGCGCAAGTATATACTCGAGGTTATGAACCACTCGTCCTGGAGTCATAAAAATTCGACTTAAGATATAAATATATGTCTTCAAGCCATAGTAGCTTGTCTCCAAGACATGAATAGAAGCCTGTCTCCGTCTCAAAAACGAAACATGCTGAAGTCGAACTTTCCGACTTAGTGTTCATTTTAGTCACAGTTTTAAATTGAATAATTTTAGATTTAAATATTCTAAATTGTTCGGTTTCAGTTTTACATTTGAGAAAATCATTTCTCAAATTCAAGCCTTAAAAATAAGTAGAATTTAAAACCAGGCATTTGAGATTGGATTATCTTCTAATTGAAAATATTCAAAAATATTGAACATTTTGAATCCAAATTTCAAAAAAATCGAATCGAAAGGCTGAAAATTATTCAATTTCAAACATTAGAATCATACGTAGCAATCTCGTATTGTATTTTTTTTCTAGTTTTTAATTTTTAGTATATCCTACAATTTTCCGACTATTAGTTTAAAATTTGAAAAAAAAATTAATCATTTAAAATTGAATAATTTCTTTAATTTTGAGTTGTTGAAATTATGTACTTTTGAATTTTCATGTTGAACGCAAAATTTTCAATTTTTCCCTTACATAAATTTAATTTTTCAATCAAAATTGAAATGGTGTGATTTTTAAAAGTATAATTAATAATTATAAATTTTTTTTTAAAATTTTAATTTAATGAAAATAATTAAAATTTGAAGGGGCCTGAGTATAAAAACGCTTTATATGAGAATTCTTGATGAATAAAAATATTTTCAGTTTTAAATGAAGTTCGGATTCGATTAAGTTTTATCGTTTCGCAGTAGAAATGTTTTCTTTTTTAATTTTTCTCATATAAAATAACTTTTTATTTTGAACACTTTTTAGAATGATTCAATTTCAAAGGTTTATAATTGACCATCTCTTCATTTTAAACGGTGAAAATGACAATGAAATTTTTTTTTGATGTTCGAAAAATTTATCTGACTCATTTTAATGTTAAATCATAATTTTTAATATATAATAACAATTACGAATTCTAGAATATCAGAAGCTTTTAACATTATCACAAAACTTAATGAAAAAATTAACTTTGTAGCTGTTATTGAATGATAGGCTTTCGGGTTTTCATGGAATGGACTAAAAATGACTCTTCATTAACAATTTTCAGCATTGCTTTTTTCCGGAAAAATTTGTCAATGTTTTAAACAAATTTAATGGAGAAATACAAAATTCAGACATTTCTTAACATATAGATTTTGTTATTTCCACAATATGAAATATCAGTATCTCCACAATAACATCCTACGTGGATAATTTACCAGCAGGTAAACATTTTAAATAATTTTATAACCTTAAGTCTCTCTATTAAATAACAGTTAAAAAGTTATTTTGTTCATTAAATTTGATAATAGTAGTTAAAAATAGTTAATATGTAGTAAGTCGAAATTGAATTTTACTTTAACAAATATTACGACGAAAATGTTATGGAATAAAATACTTGTGTTCTGTTAATCCATAAAAACGTATTTTTAATCATTAATTTTTTTATAATAAATAAATTTTGTTATCTGCTCACAATGATAACTCAGCAGCCCTACAAACAATTTACGCTGATTTTTAATATTTTTGAGCAACTGCAAACAGTTGGAACAAAATCGAAGACTAGAATTTTCCAGAGTAATAACTTTTTTTCGCGTCCGAAAAACTTTGAGAGCATCTTTTCAAAAATTAAAAAAAAAGACCTTTTTACTACTGTGGATATTTCAAATATCATCTTCATTTATGTCTTTTTCAGTTTAGCGATATTCTTAGCATCGAAAAAAGCAATTTAAAATTGTTTATTAAATAATCAATGTAAAAATTGATATTTTGATACAATCTTTAACATTTTTCTATAATTTCAATACTTTTTGCGTAAATTTGACATCAAGTGCCTCTTTAACGTTTCGAATTGAAAATGATTAAATTTCAACTCCTTTCTTAAAAACATATTTTCAATTTCAAATTATTAAATTTTAAACATTTTTATCACGAAATTATATCCGTTATATTCCTTTTTTCATTCTTTTCGATGTATTGCCTTTTTTCAAAATTTCACTTAATCTAAGATTGTATGATATGGAACGTTTTCGAATTAAAATCGTTCAATATGCTTACGTTCAAGTTGTAAACAATTTTGTTTTGAAATTGTTAATTGTTACATCAAACATTTTTCAAAAACGTAATAGTTAGTTTATTGATTCTGTAAAAATTGAGATAATTTATTTTTTGAGAACGTACTAGCTTTTTAGTACGTAGCGTTTTCCTCAATAAATAAATAAATAAAATAAACCTGAATCAGTATAAATTCAACTCCATAATTATATCAATACTGAGGATTGAAAGGGATGAATCAGTAATTCTTTTAATTCCATTGAAATAAATTCTTTTCAATACAATAAAAGTGGATATTATATTATTTTTAATTAAATCAAAAACGATTTAAATTCCTGATATTTCAGGTAAAAATATTGCATTTTCAACAAAAGCTACAAATTTTGGAACAAATAGTTGAATTTCTGACCAAAAAGATGAATCTTCAACTAAAATGAAGAAATTTTGAAAAAAATAGTGGAATGTTGAACTACAGAAAGACAACATTTTAAGCAAATATATAATAAAGTTTTTAGTTAAAAAAGTTAATTTTCACGAAATTATTTTCTATAAACATTCAGTAACTATATGGAATATAGTTAAATTTTTAGTTTAAAAAGCTAATTTTAAATTAAACAAAAAACGAATTTTCAGCAATATAGTTACTTTATCCTTCAAGTAGTTGAATTTATTCACCAAAAGTGATTAATTTTTAATCGAGTAGTTGCATGTTTGTATAAAAAATATAAATTGTCAAACAAAATTGTTGAATTTCTAAGTCGATAAGCCGAATTTTCTACAAAACAGTTACATTTTCAAAAGAAATATATAAATCTTGAATGCAAAAGGTCATTTTCAATCAAATAGTTGAATTTTAATACCAAAAAAGACGAATTTTCGACCAAAACGGATGAATTTTTAACAGAGGGAATAGATCTTTAACATAATAATATTTTTGACGAGAAATGATGCATTTTCAACTAAAAATTTAGTAGTCGACTTTTAATAACGTTTTAAAGCAAAATTAAATTTTATTCGTAATACTCTAACAATATTAGCTTGGACAACAGGAAATTTCGCGCACAAAATATAGTCAATTTTGCACTGTACACTTTGACTTCGGATTACACCCTGTTTCCTGTCAGTAGATTTCTTGTTTTTCACTATTGAAATAATTATAAAGTTTCAATTGTCATAAAGAATATAAATAAATAAAATATTTCTCGCAATACATTTTTTTGATCAGGGTCTTTTGCATTAAAAAGGTTCAATAAATATATAATTATGAATTCGGATAGTGCACGTGCGTATAGAAATAATTACTAACTGAATCAGTATATTTTCAATTATTATCCATGACTGCATTCTATATACAGCAATTATTAGAAGCTAACTAACAATCAGTTACATTTTACTGATTAAAATTTACAGAGATAGTCTAAAAATTTGATGTTTTTCGTGTGTGATGAAATATTTTTTCTATCCTTGGTTAATATCGCTAAATACAAACTATCAAAGCTGTGATGTATTATAATTTATATTTGTTTAATATCTTAGTCGAAACTTATTCAAAAATGTTGTTCATTTAAAATTATTTGAATTTATTTTTAATAATAAAATAACTAATTTCAATAATAAAATAATTAAATAAATATGCATAAAAAAAGCTATTTATTAAAAGATTATTTAGATATGCTTGATGATATTTTCAGTTCCCTTTGAACCATTTTGGAAACATTTTCTCGGATTTCGGGAAAAAAGGATGCAGGAAAATATTTTATTCCTCGAATACGCAGAAATGAAAGCTGTAGGTATTGGACATATTTTTATGTCGAAGCAAGAAATAAAATTTTGCCTACGAATGACAATAATAACCGTATTTCTGGTTTAGGATCTGCAATCAGTAATAAAAAAAACTGCAAAGTTTCTGGGCAAAGAAGAACTCTCTGAAAATAAAATGCAGACACTTGAGAAGCATTTGAGTTTCGCAAGTATGAAGGCCAACTCGGCAGTCAATTATGAAGGCGCAAACGAAATGTTGAAAAAATTCAAAATCACTGAAAAAGCAGGAAAATTCATGAGATGTGGAGAAGTCAATCAGTGGAAGGAAAATATGTCAAAAGAAATCATTGATCGCCTTGACGCTTGGACCGAAGACCAGAATAAAGGGTACAAAACTCGTTTTGAGAGCATACACAATTAGAATGTAATTTGTTATAAGCTTTTTAACTAGCAAGATTAACATAATATTTCCCTAATTAATTAAAATTCGTGAATGGCTTTTGTAATAATCAATGAAAACAATGTAGCTTTAAATATACATTATTTTTACAAGTGATTAGAAATAATTACTCTGGAAACTGAAATTATGAACGGTTTCGGGCATCTCTTGCCTTGCCCTTGGCCATCAATTCAGTCTGTCCAAACGTGAAAGACTGGTTGCCAACTTATAAAATTCATGTAATCCAGCTGATGCAAACTGTCAGTAACGTAGATCATCAAAGGTAATGAATGACGCACAGTTACCGGCAATTTGCCGCCTTCTACGCGCGTGAAACTAACCTTCCGCTCGCCGGTGTAAAGTCGACCAATGTCTTCAAAAGTTCTTCGTAGTATTATTTGTGAATTAAGACCATGAAAGTGAAAGTGAGCTCTATGTGTGTGAGCGCGCGCGCATGTGTGTGTGTATTTTCGAAAAAGGGTCGGGCTACCTGAAGGAAGTCGCGGTCATGCCAACAATTTATATTGCATTACGTGTAATTAAAAATAAAAAATGCGGTAGTCTATTCGCGAATTATTTAAATAAATAAAATTGAACCAAACTCGAGTGACTAATTAATGTCGACCTTTCCACTTCGCTTCCCTAATTGTTGGTGTCCAGTCATTATTGGTTTGAATTTGGTCGGGTGCTTAACAATATGAATTATTATTATTATTGTTAAACCATTGAGCCATTTCCCTTTCGGGGTAGGCGTGAATTGCTCGATTGGAAAGTAGCAGTGTGTGGATGGGTATGTAGGTATAGGCCCCACGTGAAGAACCTCATAAAATTGTTATATGTGATTCCCTACTTGGGCCAATTTGCAATCAAGGTCTTTGTTTCAGGCGCCCTTCACTCTACTCACATGCTTTTTATAAACTATTTGTCGCCACACTTTTCTGGCCTGGCATAGTGCTCTCGCTTCCTTCACGTCCATGCATTTTCTAATGCTAGCTTTTTGTGTTTCTATGGCTTCTTCCATCTCTTCGGATTAGTGTCTCCTTCACAGATTCTAACCATTCTTTCGGCGTTCTACCTCTGGGCATTCTGCCATTTACTTCACCTTTATACACCTGTTTGGTCAGTCGTTCGTCTTTCATTCTTTCAACATGTCCGAACCACCTTAACTGATTCCTTTCCCATATATCCAATTGCTTGGTGAGAAAATTCTTTTTTAGGACTGTGTATGTTACAGGCAAAGTATATAATCTGGCAATAGATATAATGCCTATGCATTATATATAATGCCCAAGAGAGTCTAGGCAAAGTATGTAATACTCTCTATCATATAGATTGCCTCAGCATTATATATAATACCCAGAAGAGATCAGGCAATGTGTGTAATAAATATTCTCCATGTGATCTTTGTTTCCTTTTTATAAACCTTCAATACATGGGTGATTTTAAACATATTAAGCTGTATTTCTTTATGATTCATAATACGAGGCAGTTAAAAAAATATATTTGTTGAGAATAGAAATTTAATAAATGTTTGCATTTTTTAGAAACAAATATTCAAACTCAATTTTTGAAGAAAAACAATCCACTTTTGATCTAAAAGCCCGGTAAATGTAAAAATAGGATCTTCCTTAGTATCTTAGAAATAATAAAAAATGCATTTCTAATTATTTGCAATGCATAAAATACTACTTTGTATTATTAACTAGATGTTTATATAAATTAATTAAACAATGAAATATAATTTTTAGAAATGTTCACTTTGTGCGCGAGCAAACGAAATTAAAGTTTTAAAAAGAAGTTTATTAATACGCATTGTGATCACTTGAACCGTAGGTGAAATTAAATGTTGTAATGCACATGGATTAACAAGAAACGATTACTCTCTGCTGAGAGTGATCTTTATTTAAAACAGTTAAACTCTAATCATTTAATTTCTATAAATTATAATAAGGTATCTTGAATCTGAAGCGATGAGACAAGCGTACCTTTGATCGGTTTGACGACTCATGATAAGAATAAGAAGTATGGAAATAGAAACAATAAATATGATATTAAAATTTAAATACGAGAATCGGTAAAATGACAAATGGAACCTCTTACAAAATCAATTTGTAAAGAAAAATACGTCTATCAGTCTTCAATTAATAAAGACAAGCTTTCAATATAAAAAGACAGATTAAAATTATCATTTAATCTCGAACACACTTAGAATAAAGTTCGGAAGTCGCGGTTTTTCCGAATTTCTAACTTATTTTCAACTTTTTGATTAGAGTGAGGTAATAATTAATTCAAGTTGACAAAAATATTTGCAGAAACAATTTAGTATTATTTTTAATAATATTACTTTGAATAATGCTAGAAAGTTGTGGTTTTTGATTAAATATTTAACATTTTTCCACTTTTCAATTAGTGTGAGGTAATAATGGATACAATTCAACAAATCTAATGTTTTTTAACAAATTGTTATTGATTATAGCTATCTTTTCCTGAAATTTTCTACTAAGAGTTCACTTTTTACTTGGAGTGAGGTAATAATTAATGCAAATGTGAAAAGTGAAAAATAGTTCAAAATTTCAGAAAAAAACAGCAACTAAAAAGCAATAATTGGTTGGCTTTTTCAAAAAAAAAATTACTTTTTCAAATATATTTTGGGGTTATCTTATTTAATTTTTTGATAATTTTCTGTTTGAAGTACATCTTTCTTTCATCGGCGTTCATTCCAATCAAAACGTGATTTTTTAGAAGTAAAGAACCTTCTTAGATGAACAATTTGCAACCGGTTGGGCAAATTCTTTTTTGTCCAGGTAGATGGATCAGTTTTATAACTGCTGTGTGGAGAAATAGATGGCGCTGCATGTGAATGTAATAATCTAATGGAATTAATCGTTATTTACCTATTATTATAAAGAAAAATAGCACATAAATCGTCAAGAAAATCATCTAAAATACATATTTTCATTTGTTTTATAAGCAAATGACACTCATGCACAAAAAACGAACACTCCGTCTGGCTTAAACTAGACTGTCTAGTCTGGAGATCTGATCTGGCCTAGACCTGGCGCAACTCTTGCTCTGTTCTGACTGTATGTAGATCGTCCAGTCTGGAAGGTCTGGTCTGGCCCAGGAATGGCGCTGATCAGCTGTCGAAAACCAAAATAAGTCCTAAGTTCGATCAGCAACTTTTTTTTATACATATTTCGAAAAAGTAAAAGGCTGTCTGAAATGATCGAAAATATGAAATTCATATTATAAGAAGGTCGTTTGAAAATTTCGTTCAAATTTCAACCAAAAAGTTCAATTTTCAAACCAAACCAACACTAAGAATCAACAAAATTGGAGAATCACGAAGCCAAAATTACAAATTATCTACAAAAAAAACCGTTGTATTTTCAACCCGAAAATATGATTTTTCAAAAAAGGATATTCGTTTTTTACGAAATAGTTTACTCTCCACCAAATTGCGGAAATAGCCAGACAAAAAAATTTATTTTCTGAAAAGAGTACATTTTAAACTCAATAATTTAATTTTTCGCCAAATTGTTGAGATTTTAAGCCAATAATATTAACGTTCTGCCAAAAAACACAAAATTGCCACAAATTATATGAATTTTCAATTAAACGATTGAATTTTGAACTATAAAATATCACTTTTTAACCAAAGACGATTTTTTTACAATTTTCATTCGAATTAATTATTTTTTACACGACAAACATTTTTTATTCATACATAAAAGTTCTTACTTCACAAAAAGAACACAGCTTTTATTTTCCTTATCATTATCGTGAATAAATCAAGGTAACATAATTTTTGTGTAAATAATTCAAATTTTTCCGCTATGGAGCAATGACTTGTCTAATTATATTAGTATAGAGGTGACTGTACCTCGGTCCTTCAAGTGCCGCTTCCATTAATATTTTCTGAATACTTTGTATATATTGTTGGAATCTTAATAACGATCTATTATTCTTATTATTATTATATTGTCAAGCTTAACACTTTTACCTTCTTATTGTTTTAATAAAGTAAAAAATGTGACACCATCGCGCTCTTAAATTAAATTTTTATTTTTCTCGTTTTCTATTTTTATAACCTTCTTTAATTAATAGAGGTCTGAGATAATTTATATATGAAGTAGAACGAAGAAACGTTTCTCAGGACCGAAAATGAGTTTACGAGGAAAAGCAAATCAAAGTGAAAGAAAGACGGACTGGCAGCAAAAGAGACCTTTTACTAATACAGAGTCAATAAAAACCGGAAAACCGATTTTTTTGATCCTAAGGCTGGTTTCTTCGTTTCACGTCACATATACATATTTTGACTAAGCAATTAATAATATTATATACCACATACCCCCTTTGTTTTTTTGTGAGTTTTGAGCCCCACCCTCCACCCATATCTTACGCAACTTTTACAGGTTACATATTTTTCGTGAATTTATTGATGGGACATTCAAAAACAGTTTATGATGATTTTAGTTCGGGGCAGGGGGTGATACAATCTCCTCGTTTCTTCTGAATCAAGAAAGTTGTTAAACCTCAACCAAGTAGTTGAATTTTCAACCGCAACAGATGAACTCTGAACAAAAAATGTAAAAGTCGATATTGTAACCGAGAGAGGCTTTTTATTTCTGCCGTCCTGATGAAGAAACTGTACAACTGCATTCTAGAAGAACCGAGATATTCAATAAAACGCGTTTGCATCTGTACCTTTTAACGTATGAGAGATTTCAACAAAAAAGAATTGTTCTTGGCTGAATCGGGCATGCTCTATTTATTAAAACAAACAAGAAATGGCGAATTTTAATTATTTATATGCGAAACTGTAGATATGCTAGATATTAATGCACCAAGTCGCCGAGAATCCTTACTTATAAACATATCTGCGCACATGTGCTGTCGAATACAGGAATCAGCCCTTAAGAACCTCCGAGCTTCCCGCTGGAGAAACTTAACAACCACAAATTTACGAAAAATGTATAAAAAATAAAATTATGATGTAATTATCAATTAATTATTAAATTACAATTAATTTTCAAGTTTTCTTAACACAAAATGTATCAATAATATAAAAGTAATTAATTTTATATTTTTATCATTAAAATCATTGTGTGAGCACTATATAAAACAAATGAGTGTACACACTCTGGTCAAGTTATTGTTTATTAAAACCATATAATTTCGCTTGACAGTGTCATAAACACACCTTGTGACTGAAAAGCATGACGAAAAATTCTAACCATTAATATTATTTATTAAAGGAACAGATTTCTAATATGTGAATTTTAGAGATTCTACTAAATTTAACGCGACATTTTTGTATATATTCTATAAATGTTATAATGGTTTTGAATTTAATTTTTCAGTTTAGTAATTCGAATTCTAAACCAAAAATTCTTTTTATGAAAAATTGTTTGTAGCGAAAAACGGCTATTATTTGGAGTGGTTCGGTAGACCAAGTAAATATTTTTTTTACAAATAAGTTTAGATCTGTCAGTTGAATATACATTGAGGTTATATTCTTCATTAAAAAAACTAATATGCAAAAAATTATTCCCCAACTCGATCGAGCGATCGAGCCCTTTTTTGAAAATTCATATTTTGATTTTGTGAGATTATTTTTTTACTAAAAATTTTTTATTATGTTCACACTATTATACATAAAATATGTAGTAAAAAAGGTCTAACAAACATTTCTGTCAAACGAGTTTTTTAATTCAAATAGTGCTACGGTCACCTCTATAGAAGACCCACTATTTGTTTGACATAAA
>CAKNWT010327223.1:0-11232 GCA_932066315.1 Andricus coriarius | reverse complement strand
TCCTTGATTGGGAGTGGCGTTTCTCAAGTTGCACACGGGAATAAAGCTTGAACCTTGCACTCACGCCTTAATTGGCTATAGGGCTACCAAATCAAATCAAAAACCCATGGGCATTAACTTGCCGGGGACCCGGCATTAACTTGCCAGGTATTTTTGATTTGGCCGTATATCGGATTTTGGTTCCAGAATTATTCTCGTGTGAGACAGCCATCAATCCCAATTATGGTACGGTGGGAAGATGCCTAATCTTCCGGGTAGCAGTAAGGCTAAAAATAAGCCAAAGCACCGCGCAGGGATAAAATTGCGAACAAAAGACTCTGTCGCGATAAAAGCTGAGGTCCAAGAACCCGAAAGCGTGCCAATCGTTTTCGTGACCCCTAAGGTCTCGAAGGAAATCGTCGAGCTCCAGGATATCGAAACCCTAAAGATTAACGATCACGACGAATTTTCGTCCTTCTTTAAAAAAATGGTCAACCAGGCAGAGGCCAGGATTAAGCTTTCAAAACAAGCCCAATCGGGAAGCCACTAAGAATTCAGCGGGACGCAACGTGCCTTCCACTTATATTGCGTTTGTCTCTCAATTGCTTGTTTTGTTTATTATGATCAGAATTTTATAATCTAGCAGGAGAAATAGAAGTTGCATGTCATTTGACTGCGGATTATCTGTTCGTTAGAAAGTGTGGTACCGTAAAGTCTGAATTGGAAATTATTTTCCGATTCCGACTCGGGAAGCCTCCAGCTCTGTGAGCGTACGTGTAGCCCTAGGCTCTGTTGCCACGTCGAGATTCAGGCGCACCACTATTTCTTTCACGAGCAGGAAACAAAGAAAGGCCAGATTGAGAATGTTTAGTTTTGGACCGGATTTTAATCCGTAGGGAAGAGTGGTACCTCAAGGTCCGAATTGGAACTAGCTTTCTATTCTTCCTCGGTAAGCCTCCAGCTCTGTGAGCGTACGTGTAGCCACAGGCTCTGTTGCCACGTCGAGATTCAGGCGCACCACTATTCCCTTCATGGTTAATCACCGCAAGGGGATCTGGACTAAAACTACTCAATTTCGGTTCGGGCTTTCCCACCATTCGCCCGCTCTGGCCTCGAGCACCTCCTCGGCCGTCGTAGCATCCGAAGTTTCTGACCTCGTGATCCAGAATCAAGGATCCTCAGCTAACTGACGTGATTTCATTGCCTTCTGAATACAAACAAAAATAATAATAATAAATAAAGTAAGAGGGATCTTCCCTTTAATCCAATCAAGGCACCCCGTTTAGTCGGTACAGACACTGTAAATTGGCTAAGGGTTATATGTCACCCAACTGCGGATTATCTCTTCCTTAGAAAGAGCGGTACCGTAAAGTCTGAATTGGAAATTATTTTCCGATTGCGACTCGGGAAGCCTCCAGCTCTGTGAGCGTGCGTGTAGCCCTAGGCTCTGTTGCCACGTCGAGATTCAGGCGCACCACTATTTCTTTCACAAGCAGGAAACAAAGAAAGGCCAGATTGAGAATGTTTAGTTTTGGACCGGATTTTAATCCATAGGGAAGAGTGGTACCTTAAGGTCCGAATTGGAACTAGCTTTCAATTCTTCCTCGGTAAGCCTCCAGCTCTGTGAGCGTACGTGTAGCCACAGGCTCTGTTGCCACGTCGAGATTCAGGCGCACCACTATTCCCTTCACGGATAATCACCGCAAGGGGATCTGGACTAAAACTACTCAATTTCGGTTCGGACTTTCCCACCATTCGCCCGCTCTGGCCTCGAGCACCTCCTCGGCCGTCGTAGCGTCCGAAGTTTCTGACCTCGTGATCCAGAATCAGGAATCCCCAGTTGACTGATGCAAATTCAATGCCTTTTATTTTTATGAAAGTTTTACGATTTTCTTTTTCCCAATAAATCCTCCGGAAGATACAGACCCCTCACCTCATCGGCCTAGTCCGTCCCGTTGAAAAGGTAGTCCCCGTGTGCGTAGTTCGGCCGACGATCCGACACATAAATCCGGTACCTGCAGTTGCAAATGCGAACCAAACTGGGCCAATCGTAACAATCAATCTAGAGCTGGAAGAAGCCCTCTAACGAAGGAGACGTGCCTTCTTAGAAGAGAACCATCGCGATCACGCAGTCGAGTACCCAGAATGCGAAGTCGCTCCCCCCGCAGAACCCATAAACGGCGACATCTCTGATGATGATACGGTCATCATGGAACCGGAGATCGAAATCCTGGATTAAGGATACTACGCAGGCCTAGGAAGTAAAAATAAAATAAAATTCTAGTGTGGCCTATTATAGTCCTCTGTTTGGATAGCTTACCACTGGGTCGCTAGCCAATGGTTGTCCCAATTACAAGTAAATCTAGCCGACCGACTTTGATGGTAATAATAATACAAAATTTCCGGTGTGGTGAACTTGCGTCACCTTTTTCTTTTTTTCTCCTCTCTCTCTTTCTCTAAGAAGGGAAACGAGTAAATAAATGCCGCCTTTTGTGACCGAATTCGTGCCCCCTACCACAGGGCAACTGCCCACTTCAGTCGAAATATACGGCGAAGATTTTCAAGGAGGATTCGCTGAGTTAGTCTTCAACTGGAATACGAACAACAATTTTATAGACCGAGGAAGCCTCGACATCCCCTATATATCCATTCCCGAATACGAAGTAACAGTAGGAAATAGGACACTACGAGTGGTGGGAGAGCTAGGGCTAGAAGTTAGGGAAGCAAATTTCCATTTTTATGTAATTTCTAACCCAGAATCGATCGGGCTAAACCAGATAGTAGGAATCGCGGGAGTCCGAGTGATCGAGCATCTGTCCGCATTGCATGGATTTCCCATGTATTAAATCCATGAAGGTGGAAAATCGAGACAATTCTCAAATTGAACTTAAACCCCTCCCCTAACGCCGCTGGAACAGACTCTTCCTTCGATCTACAATTACCAACGTCAACCGGACTAAGCTCCGCCCAACTTGTTAGCAGATTATTCACGTTGATTGATTAGTGGAGATTTTGAAAAAAAAATCGCACCCATTGAATAAACTCTGCCAGAAACCATCACTATACAAAATGGCTACTACCGACAATACCGATAACGGAGATTTCTCCAGGAATACCAATATCCTGGGAGTTAATTCCAACATTACGATTCCCAACCCTGCTGCAAATGTAGATACAGCTGCAGCCATGGCCTCCGTGCTAGAATGCATGACATTGCAATAGAGCACCTATCACATTCCGCAGTTCGACGGGAAGACTCCTAAGCTTAAGGAATTTCTGCAAGACATCGCGAATGGCGCAGTTTATATCACCGAGGCAAATCAACCTGGGTTCATTAAGGTCGTCCTCAGTAAGCTCAAGGGAATCGCCGTATTTCGAAAATATCGTTAACCTCCGCATGCGCCAGAATGAAACAGTGAGGGACTATTACGACAGAGTCCAAGGCCTCTTGAGTGGTGCCCCGTAACGGACGTTGCGCTGGACGCGTTCATAAAGGGGCTCCCAGATGAAATGTCTACCTTCGTGGATAGCAGAAATCCCAAGGACCTTGGGGAGGCCTTGGATCATGCTCTGCATATCGAAGAAAGGCAAAAGCAGCTGGAGAGAGCCAAGAATCACCTCTCTGCCTATCCCATCTCCCGACCAAGGGAAGAGGGCCATGATCGACCGCGTTCACCTAGCCCCTACTCGAGGCAAATAGATAGGAAGGACAAAAGGGAGACGCAAGACTCGGCAAGAAATGGGTCAAGCGTAGATAAGGATCCGACAAATTATCCACCTCCCGCTCCTGCGAAATACCCGGCCTCCTACGCTCCTTACCCACTTCAATACCCTTACCCCTAGCCTCCTCCCTTCCCTCCTAACATCCCCTTCTCTTATCATTACCCTCCGCATTTTTCCGCCTCCTCATTTTCACATGGGTATCCGCCAGACAACGGAAACCGAGCCAACCCTCCACGGCAGAGGTATAGAAAATCAACGGATAGTACAACGCCTCCAAGAGCAACCTCGCCAGGACCGTCGGGAAATTTAAACTTGCAACAGACTCCTCGCTCGGGCGCGGCAGGGAGTCAGTCCACTCTCCAGCGCCCCCAAAAACACGTCCACTTCCCGGAACACACCATCGGGTCCTACGAGCAGGAACCGAAATAGAAAGTTCCCCGGTCGTCTCTCTGACAGCATCAGAATTAAGACGCTCAACATGCAGCTTCCTGGTAGATCCAGGATCCAATGTGAATTTAATAAAAATCAAAACACTGCTCCTCGAATTAAAATACGAACCGGACAAGGCCGTTCTCCTGACAGGGATACATCCAGACCCTATCGTGACGATTGGAACGACCAGGATCACCTTATTCGGTACCCCAGGCGAATTCCACATTGTGAAGAATGACTTCCCAATATCATTCGATGGGATCATCGGAAGGCCTTAGTTGCGGCAAGAACAAGCCCAAATATCCTTCAGGCACAATTCATTGGTCACCATATCGGATCCAATCAACCTGATCCCATTTATTGACAAGGAGTCTCGATCAACCCGGGAATCGCTCAAACCCGAAATTAAACCCTTCGCTAGGATCCTAAGAATCAAGGCCAGGACGAGGCAGCCAGTCGCCATAAATATCCTCAATCCGGAAATAAAAGAGGGATATCTACCCAGGATACACACCCCTGAGGGAGTGTACCTAGGCGAAGCGGCCGTCTCTACCCACGAAGGAGTCTGCCATGTACTTGCCATCAACACCCGGGAGGAAGACGTGGACATAGAACTACCTGCCCAGGAAGTCCTGCCCTACGACTTTATTGAACCGCACGACGAGGAATCCACCAATTCCGAATCTGAATATTTGGTTAAGGACCTACGAAAGGAAATGGGTAGCTCCTATACGGATCGTGTCAAAAAAATTAAGGATGGCCTACGTATTGCGGAATTGACACCAGATGAAAGGGACTACGTTTATAAATGGGTGGAAGACTTCGCCGATATTTTCCACATAAACGGAGAAAGGCTCTCTACTACGAGCGTAGTCCAACATAAGGACAATAAAAGAACAATACGATAGCGGGATTATAGGGCATTCCAAGTCCCCTTACAACTCTCCTCTCTGGATTGTCCCTAAGAAACTTGACGGATCCGGCGAAAGAAAATGGAGGGTACTAATCGACTTCCGAGCTCTTAACGAAAAGGTCATAGGGGACGCATACTCCCTGCCCAATATTACGGACATCCTTGATCATTTAGGTGAGGCCCAATACTTCTCTGTGATCGACCTAGCCAGTAGTTTCCACCAAGTCGAAACCCACCCCGATGACAGGGTTAAAACGGCATTCTCTACACCTCGAGGACACTTCGAATATCTGCGCATGCCCATGGGGATCAACAGAGCCCCTGCTATGTTCCAACGGCTGATGGACAAGGTGCTAAAAGGGATGCATGGGACCGAAGTCTTCGTCTACCTGGATGACATTGTAGTTCACTCCAAGGACCTGGAAGAACATGATTTGAAGATCAGAAGGTTGCTGTATCGACTCCGAGCAGCCAATCTGAAGCTTCAGCCCGACAAGTGCGAATTTCTGCAAAAAGAAGTAGCGTACCTTGGCCATATTATTAGCCACGAGGGGTTGAAACCAAACCCGGCCAAGATAGAGGCAATACAAAATTTCCCCCGCCCAAGAAACGTACGCAACATTCGTCAATTCCTTGGGCTATCAGGATACTATCGACGATTTATCCAGGACTACGCAAAAATCGCCAAGCCCCTAACCGACCTCCTTAAGGAGGATGCAAGGTGAGAATGGGGTACAGAACAAGATAAGAGCTTCCATAAACTCTGCGACTCACTTTGTAGCGAGCCTATCCTGCGGTACCCCGATTTTAGGAAAACCTTCAAGCTAACCACCGACACCTCGACCCGTGCTGTCGGAGCTATACTGACCCAAGACGAAGAAGGACTAGACATGCCTGTAGCCTACTTTTCTAAGGCTATGAATAGCTGCCAAGAAAGGTACCCCGAGGAGGAACAGGAATGCTTGGCCATCGTGCTGGCTCTGGAACATTTCCGACCCTACTTGTACGGACTGCTTCATTGACGTCACAAATTTCGAAATTACCAATATAAGTTCAAATACAAACAGCGAAAACTCAACAGGGGAGTGGACGCGTTATCGCAAAATCCTCCCGGCAAACCCTTTAAGGGTTCGAAAGAAATGAAGGACCCGGAAAACTTGAATAGAACTTCAGGACCTCCCACACCCTCTCAATCAAAGAGCCCCTCTGAAGAGAGGACCTGTTAACAAACAAACTACCAGAAGGTGCTGGTCCTGACACGGTCAGGAGCCTCGCGAAACGGCTCCGAAGAAAATAAAAATGTCCCAGGGACATCCACCGCCGCCACCCCCGTCTCATCCCGGGAGAAGAAATCCGCGGAACCAGGGAAAACGAAACCAACAGTCCGTAGGACAGTAGCCTTTAGACCTGTGAAAAGAGGAGAAAAGGCTCCTTTACCGTCAGTCGTTATCCCTGCCCCAGTTCCTAGAAAGCGCGGGAGACCGAAGAAAATACGAACCCCGGAGAACAAATCCGACGCGACCAACGTGTCCGCAGAAAGGGCCCCACCACTCGAACTAGAAGAAAGTTCCATAGGTAAGCGACTGCTGAGAAGAAGAAAAGCAAGCAAATCGCCGGTCGCTAGAAGCGAATCCTCGACCGAGCCATCTTCGGATGACGAAGACTCCGATTCTTCAGACGCGCCTGTTTTCCGAAAATCTCACAGCGTGTTACCCGACCTGGAACCCTCAACCATCATTAAAAGGGATGACTCGGCCCCTAATAGCGCTCCCCCTGGAATTAAGAACCCGAATCTATGGTTCCCTCCCTTACAAGACACGTTAGTAGATGTGTATGTGGACGGTGCATGCAGTTATCATGGGAGCGAAGAACCAAAGGCTGGGATAGGAGTCTGGTTCGGTCCAAACAACCCCTTGAACGTCTCACAACGCAGTCAAGGTCACCAGACCAATAATGCAGCCGAGATCGAAGCAGCAACCATGGCAGCCCTAAAGGCCCACGAAGCTGGTATCAAGAAACTCCGGATCAAAAGCGACCGGGAGAGATACTCTTGGCCAGGTCTACGAGATCAAATCAGTGAGTATATCCGCAGTTGTCGAAGCTGCCTAGAGCAGAAGCTAGTACGAGCTAAGACTCGGGAACCTATGCTCATAACCGACACCCCGGCAGAACCCTTCGAAAAAGTGTCCCTCGACACAGTGGGTAAATTGCCCACTACACCGAACTGGAACCGGCATATCCTGACGAGGCAGGATAATTTCAGTAAATACTGCATTGCAGTTCCCATACCTGATCTCAAGACTACCACCATAGCTCATGCAGTGGCCACTTCCCTGTTCTCTCAATATTGTGCCCCTCGAAGCATCCTGACCGACAGAGGAGGGAGCTTTGTGGGCAAGCTTATGAAAAATCTTGAGAGATTATTCCACATAAAACAGCTCACCACTTCCGGGTACCGACCCCAGACCAATGGGGCCCTTGAAAGGAGTCACATACTTCTGACAGATTATATTAAGCATTACGCTGATGATTATGATGATTGGGATCGATTGCTGCCTTTCGCCATGTTCGCTTATAATGCGTCAGTTCATGAAGCGACTAATTTCACGCCCTGCGAACTGGTCTTTGGTCGAGTGGCGTGAACCCCGAGTTCCTTTCCCCAAGGCGAAGAACTTGAGACCTACGGTTCCTATCTACGCGATCTGATAGTAAGGCTATCAGAAATCCAGAAACTCGCAGCCGCAAATTTGGTCAAAGCAAAGACTACCTCTAAAGCACAGTACGATCGAAAGGCTCGGCCCTTGAACGGAAAAATAGGGGAGCCAGCCTACGTGTTTGAGGAAGTGAGGGACGGTAAATTCGATAGTAGGGCCACTGGTCCTTACACGATAGTCGGATTCACCGAAAATAACAACGTGATCCTCGAAACCGAAACCGGCGACCGATTCGCAAAACACAAAGATAAAGCTAGGATCGTTCGCTGTTAAACTCTAACGAACCCTAAGGAAGAATCTAAAGACAGAATATGCCCTTTCAAAAAAAAAAGAAGAGTTTTCTTATTCTCTCCTATGACCAACTATCAAGGGCAAAAATCATTACGGCGTTTGGCCGCATTTTACAATTTCTCTAGTAATAGGGGTCCTATCCTGTCTTGGGCTTCCTTCCTTTGCCGAAAAGAAGATTTAATTCGTGTTTCTTTTAGGTAAAA
This sequence comes from Andricus coriarius, assembly GCA_932066315.1. Taxonomy (NCBI): domain Eukaryota; kingdom Metazoa; phylum Arthropoda; class Insecta; order Hymenoptera; family Cynipidae; genus Andricus; species Andricus coriarius. Next base: position 2,977 of record CAKNWT010327223.1, on the reverse strand, counting down.
GATGATGAGCCAACGGTCAATAATCCTCCTGGTTACCCTTACCACCTTGGAAGGTTCCAGCCCCACTACTTATAGGAACACTCCTTTAAGGTCGAGTACAGGAGTCTACTACGAGCATCTGGGACCAATAAGTCGAGCCGCTGGAACGTGGAGGGTCACTGTGTTCCTGGACTTGCAGAAGATCCAAGGACCCCTAGATTCTTACCAACAGCGATTATAACATTTGTCCGATCTATGTCTACCTGGATTCGGAATATTTTGCCTACAGGCAATCACCGACTACGGTCTCGATGCTAAGTTCCTGATAGCCGAAGGCCTGGAGAAGGAAATATCTAGGCATGTCGCAGAGATGAGGGAGCATACCAATAAGGCAACCCTTTTGAGCTTACCGATGGGAATGAGAAGCCGACGAGCACAACCACTTCTGGGAATCCTAGGAGGCCTCATTGGACCCATAGCGGGCCTGATGACGTACAGTGACGGAGAAACCCTCTAGGCGGGAATCGCCGAATTGAACCAGGCTCAAACCAATTTGTCTCACCTAGTGGGTAAACAGACTCACATAGTTAGGGCGCAGTTAGAAGGAATTCATGAGGTTTCGAGAACCAATAAGGAGAGGCTAATCCTACATGAAAAACAACTGACCCAGGACAATCTTAGGTTGGATAACCTTACGCGGGAAATCGCAGAGCTCAAATATGCCCAAGCACTGACACGCGTGCTTAAGACGGTAGATTCTAGCCTTGACGACTACATCCATACCGCCCATCGGATCCTGGAAGTCATTCACACATCTCGCCAAGGGAAGATGCATCTCTCCCTCCTGACGTCCGAACAACTGGAGCCAGTCTACCGAGATATCCAGGATCATTATCCCAGGCTTGAATTTCCTACCCCAGGACCTCAGGTGGACCTCGAGGAACTAGCTAACATAGTTACCATCACAACCATGTATAAGAAAGAAATTCTAAGCATACTAGTGGACATTCCTCTAGTGGAACCATCTTACTTCCTAGCATACCAATTACATCCAATACCTGTATTCCAGTCGGTATTAGGAAATGGTTGTGGAAGTGCATACGTCTTACCAAAGTTTACCCACATTGCCATTGAAGAATTCCAACGGACCTACATCCCGCTGGATAATCAACGCATAGAGTCCTGCAAGAAAACCCCCTACTATAGGGTCTGCAACGACAACTCACCCGTTAACGAAATTGCTACCCATCAAACATGTGAAAGCGAGCTGCTATTGAACCCTTCCACGAAAGCTCTCCGAAAGTGCGACATCCGAGTATCTCACAATAAGGAATCAGAATGGGTCCCTATTGACTCTCTGGGTGGCTGGCTCTACTCCCTAGCTGAGCCCTTGTCCGCCGAGTTGCGGTGCCCCAATCAAACCAAGTCTCTAGTCAGCTTGAAAGGAATTGGGCTAATACAGATCGCACCTGGTTGCTATCTGAAGGCACATGATCAAACATTTTTCGGAATAGCCAGCGAAACCGGTACAACGGAGGTCATCTATGAGCCGCTCCTTCACCTCAATCTGACTGACCTATCGCCAATTTTAAGGGAACATGGAAACTTCACCACGAAAGATGAAAAGAAGAAACGGAACACGGTATATGATTCCGACAACGATGAAGCCTTTCTTGCAAACGAGATGTCTCTGGATGATTTAGAAAAACAAATTAATGACATGAATCTACAACACCGAATTAAGGCCCAACACTTAACGCTGATTGAAGGTTGTTACGTAGGACTTGCCCTAGTCGCCATAGGTCTCTGGTGCTACTGCTGCTACCCTCTTGTCAAAATTGGCATTACCAAACCATGTCATGAGAAGAGCCCGAAGGACTCCAACTACAACCATATCAATTCTGAAGCGAAGAGGCCCTCGGAAAACGCTACAGAAGCCCGTATTGAGACCGAGCTACCTCTGACCAATCAAGAATCTTCAACAAGCTCAAGCAGTTGTCCCTGTAAGGAAACGCCCGGTGTCAACAAGGGTTGCGACGCAGTCCTCGGCGCACACTAGCTCAACTACTTCAAGGCCAGCGATGCAACTCCCTATACAAACGCTACAACCATTCTGAAGTTAAGCTATGTACACTGTCTGTATGCGTATGGGTATGAATGGATAAAATGAGTCATTTCCGTTTTTATGAACATAGCTTAGAAATGTAAAGGAAGGAATCGGGCTCCCCTCACTCGCAAGTTACCCTAAATTTCGGGGACGAAATAATCAAATTCCGATGTGGTTTGTTACGAGCGAATCTCCATTCGTTTTTTTTTATCATTATTGTGGTTTGAAATATTATTTCAAGCCACATTGATTCAAAACTGTATATGAGTTCCAAGGGACTCTCTGCTCGCTCGTAATCAAGGATTAAAATTATTCTCTGATGAAAACATGCTTTTTATTATTTTTTTTTACACAGGTATTTAAATTTTGTTTCCTCTTCCCCGAACCACTCAATAACATGAGGGTAGATTGCGGAAGGGAATTGTATAAATGAACGGAATGATTAGTGTGCACCTAGGCCTAGGTAAAAGAGAAAATGAAATACTGTACCTAGAATATAAGATCAAAAGATAAAAACAAATAGAACTAAGGGAATGGAAAATTAATTCTAAGGCATCAGCTTCGAGGACCTAAAATTAAAAACATGTAACAGAACCTGAAAGGAACGAGGGTATTGTTGCACTCGCTTAGCGGGCGCACACGCACACGCAAGGCACCGCCGTCGCATTCTTTGCATGTAGCTACGCCAAAATGCTCATATATTCTTTTAGATAAAAGGGTTGGAATTAATACATACTTATATTTAAGTTGAAAATTCTAGCCTGCATCAATTTCGATGCAAATTGAAATAAAAATTTCTTTCAGAAATATAAAGAAAGACTCGAATGCACCTCACTTCTGTAAGGTGCTGACGAGGTTCCTGTCTCACAGGTGCAAAATCTCAAACGGAAG
>CAKNWT010327207.1:601-11552 GCA_932066315.1 Andricus coriarius | reverse complement strand
TATTATAAATTGTATGAAATCCTTACAAATCTTCCGAAATTCTTTAAAATCGCATGAAATTTTCGAAATCCTATGATATTCCGTACAATATTTGAAAATCTCTTTAAATTTTTAAATTCATTTCAAATCACTCAATTCTTGTAAATCCATCATGAAATCCTTCCAATTCTTCCCTTAAATCTTTAACATCCTTTGGAATCTTTTAAAATATCGTAAAATCTTCAAAATTGTTTAGAATATTTGGAAATACCTCATGATATTATAAAATCTATTTAATTTCTGGGAAATTCCTTAAAATATCTTAAAATTATAGAAATCATTGGAAATCTTATGAAGTACGTTGAAATTCTCTAAAAAAATTTTTCAAATATTTGAAATAAATGAAATTCTTCCGAAATTCAAGAAATTCTTTAAAACCCCATTGATTTTTGAAATTCTGCGATATTCTCTACAATATTTAAAAATCTCTATAAATCTTTGAATTCATTTGATATCACTCAATTCTTGTAAATCAATCTTACGAATTCCTTCCGAATATTCCCTAAAATCTTTAACATCTTTTTGAGTCTTTTAAAATATCGTAAAATCTTTAAAATTGCTTAAAATCTTTGGAAATACCTTAATATATTAAAAAATCTATTTAAATTCTGGGAAATTCCTTAAAATATCTTAAAATTATTGAAATCCTTGGAAATCGTATGAAATACGTTGCAATTCCCTAAAAATCATTTCAAATATTTGGAAATGCTTTGAAATTCCTTGAAATCTATTAAAATATCCTAAAATCTTATAAATCCTATGAAATCCTTCCAAAATTCAAGGAAATTCTTTAAAACCGCATGTATATCATTAAGCTATTTCCCTTTCGGCGAGCCTCTAGGGGTAAGCGTGACACTACCCGATTCGGGTAGTGTTTTTTAGGTGGATTTGTAGTAAATGGGCTCACCACACCCACGATCGCCAACAGCAACGCAGTAGTATCAGACGGTCACCCATCCAAGTACTAACCGCGCCCAACACTGTTTAACTTCAGTGATCTAACGGGAACTGGTGCTTCCAGCGTGGTATGGCCGTTGGCATGGATTTCTTGAAATTCTGTGATATTACCTACAATATTTAAAAATCTATATAAATCTTTGAATTCATTCTAAATTACTCAATTCTTGTGAATCAATCCTAGGAAATCCTTCCAAATCTCTCAAATATTTTTGAATCTCCTTAAATTCTCGAAATCTATTGACAATTGCTTGGAATCTTTTAAAATATCCTAAAATTATTAAAATTCTTCAAAATCTTTGGAAATATCTTAAAACATTTAAAAATCCATTTAAATCCTGGGAAGTTCCTTTAAAATATTTGGAAATCCTCTCGAATTCCTTGGAGTCTATTAAAATATCGTAAATTCTTATAAATCTTATGAAATCCTTCCAAATCTTCCGTAATTCTTCAAAACCACGTGTAATTTTTGAAATCCTGTGGTATTCCTTGCAATATTTGAAACTCACTTAAAATCTTTGAGATCCTACAAAATCTTTTAATTCATGTGAAATTCTTTGAAATGTGATTATAAAATGTTAAGAGATTTTTTATATCTATTAAACTCTCTTAAAAATCCAATAAAAATCTTTGAAGTTTTCTGCAGTCCCTTGGAGTAATTAAAAATATCTGTAAAACTCTTTAATCCTGTGAAACGCTTTTAATTAAATCCCTTAATTGATTCTTGTGAAATTCATTGAACTGCTTTAAATCTTTCAAAGTTCATCTAAAAGGTTCGAAAGCTTTAAACATTCTTCAAAATAAGTAGAATCCCTTGTAATTCTGCAACATTGATTGAAAAAGTATGAGAGCTTTTAAAATCCCTTATAATGATTAAAATCCTCGGAAATCTGACAAAATCTCTTGGATTCTTTTAAAATATCCTAAAAGCTTCCGAAATTTTAGCAAATATTTTTAAGCCGCATGCATTTTTTTTAAACACCTAAAAATCATTAATATCCTTGAAAATTCCTTTTAATCTTTTAAAATACCCTAAAATCTTTAAAATACTGAATAATCTTAAAAATTATTTGTAAGTAATTGTTGGAAAGCCTCAGCTTCGAGGTTTCAAAATATTATTTTATCTGAAACTTTCTTTTTAACATGACTATAAATTTTCAACTGAAATAGCTATTTTCCTTAATCGAAAAACCTATTCTCTTCTTAATAATTTGGTTGATTCCTATAATTCGTGTTCTACTTCATGTTTTTTATTAAATTATTTTAATTACAAAATACAAAAACAGATATGATTTTGCAAATTTTAAAGAATTATTTATAATTTTTAAATGAACCATATTCCTCTCAATCTTCTCTAGGCAACTGTAAATAAAAGCAAAAACTTGGTAAAAGAAAAAATATCAGCACCACCAGGGTTTCCAAAATACACCTGCTTAGAGAATATTCTTTCTCAATCAACATTGCACAATCATCAAAAATTAAGATCATCTCCAATTTTTGATTCATCATCAACTAAAAATAGTTCATCCTCAAGTCATGAAAAAACTCTCTGTCAATACAATTCCTCCGAAAAGTCTCTGCCTGTGGAAAAAAAAGATTTAGGTTTACAAGTAAAAGTTGAAAATGATTGTGATTCGAGTCAAAAGAAGGTATCAAACAAAGTAGAAAACAAAATTCAAAACCTTTGTTTAAAAAATTGCCAACTCTCGTCAAATCAAAGTATAACCGAACACAAATTAGAAAACGGAAAATCGAAATACTCCGACACCATAAAAGATAACATAATAAATATATTTACTTTGTCTGATGGTCAAAAAAGCAATTCGAGCCTCAGCAATTATGTAATTGATTCAATAGAAAATAAAATTTGTACTTCCGCCTTCAAACAGGAGAAACATGTAACTTTCGATAACAAAAGCAACTATCAGAAATCAAGTTTAATCGATAAAAACTACACAGAAAAAAATATCCTGAAGAGTGACAACAGTAACCTAGATTGTCATATAAAATATTCATGGCAAGATATCCAAAATTGGATTCCACCTGCCCAAAAAGAGGAAATTTCTAAAGCGGAAAAGAGCAATCTTGAATGTAAAATAACTTACTCTTGGCAGGTTCTAGGGATCAGTACACAAACATCTCTCCAGCTTTTACAAAGTGTGGATCAAGATCATGAAAACGATAGATACAAATGTAACGTAAAATATTCCTGGCAAATAGTAGGAAAGAGTACACAAGTCTCTTTGAATGATTACGAAAATCATTTAAGTTTGAACGGAGATTATTGGAAAGGATCAATTCTCCCTCCAAGAGAAAATTACAATAAGTGGAACAAAATCAAGTCCCCAATAGAATCTTTAAATCGAAAAAAAACTATTATTCTATACAGCGAAGGGACGCAAACTTTATCTGATAAAAGGACTCAAACGGAATTGACCGATTGTCGTGTGAAATATTCCTGGGAAAATTTAATTGAACAGCATTTAAAATCACTCCAATCTTCAAAGTTTGATGCTTCCGAGAAAATTTCGTACGATAAATACTGTGTAGATAATTTGAAGATTCGTTCAGAGCCAATTAAGTGCTCTGCGAAATATTCTTGGCAGAATTTAATCAGACAGCGTTTGAAGGAAGCGGAGTATTAAGGAATTAAAAATGTATATATTACATTGATAGAAATTCTGATTTATCAAGGAATTCTGCATTGGGTGAGACTAACTAAGGGGCCGTTAAAAAACTGCGTCACACTCTTTCCCCTATTCCTGTTTTCAACCAATTTCCCCTTTTTCTCGTGTTTTCGCTTAAATGCGAACTGAATTAATAGAACTCATTAGGAGAATCCGACTAATTTTCGTTGAAAGTCAATTCTTTTTTATTGAAAAGTCTACTATTATATTTCTGGTTCAGAATTCAAATATTTTTGTTAAAATTCTACTTTTATTTAACTATTCTATTCTTTGTTGAAAATCGATTTTTTTTTAGTTGAAAATTCGACTCTTAAATTATTAATTGAGAATTCATATGTTTGGTTAAAAATGTAACTACTTGGTTGAAAGTTGAACTACTTTCATTTTATTGGTTGAAGATTCAACTATTTTGTTGAAAATTCATTTTTTTCGTTGAAAATAATTTTTTTTACTGAAAATTCATATTTTTCGGGGGGAAATTCAAGTGTTTTCTATAGAGAATCCATCTTCTTGGTTTGAAAATTCAACAATTGGTTGAAATTTTGGTTCTCTTAATCTGCAAATATTTTTTTGTTGAAATATCAGCTATTATATTTTTCTTTGAGAATTAATATTTTCTTACTGAAAACCCCAATTTTGGGTTGAAAATATAACTTTCTGTTTAAAATTTGTCTTTTCGGAAAAAAAATTCGTCTTTTAGGATTGAAAATTCAACTGTCTTCAAAAAATTCGTCTTTATGGCTTCAAAATTTAACTGGTTGAAAATGCAACTTTTTTTGGTTAAAGTTGAACCTTTTTTGTTGAAAACTTCGACCATTTGGTTAAAAATTATTCTGTTCTGGTTGAGGATTCAACTATTTTGTCGAAAATTCGCCTTTTTTGATTGAAATATAAACTATTACAATTTTCGTTGAGAATTCATCTTTTTGGTTGGATTCGACGGGTTTTGATTTCAAATAAAAATCTGTTTTCGGTTGAAATATGAACTATTATTTTTTTGATTGAGAATTAATCGTTTTTGATAGGAAATTCAACTACTTGGTTGAAAGTTGAACCGCTTTGTTAAAAATTTGTTGTTGTTAAAGATTCATAATTTTATTGAAAATTTAATTATTTTGATGAAAACTTAATTGTTTTGTTGAAAATTCTTTTTTTTTTTAATTATTATTTTTTCAACTAAACATGTAACTATTCCAGTATTAGTTAAAAAAGGATCGTTTTTAGTTGACAATTCAACAATTTATATACCCACCAATTCAACTAGGTAAATATGTATAAACTATTACAATTTTCGTTGAGAATTCATCTTTTTCATATGATTCGACGGTTTTTGGTTTCAAATTAAAAAAAAAAAAACATTTTCGCTGCAATATCAAACTTTTATATCTTTTTAGATAGGAAATTTAACTACTTGGTTAAAAGTTAAACCGCCTTATTGAAAATTCATTTGTGTTGTTGAAAATTCGTCTTTGGAAATGAAATTCAACTCTTTTAGTAGAAATTTGCCTTGTTGACTTGAGAATTGAACTATTTTGTTGAAAATGCAACTGTCTTTGGTTGGAGTTCAATCTTTTTTGTTTAAAAAGTTCGACCATTTGATTGAAATTTTATCTTTGCAGATCGAAAAGTATGTGTTTGCCAATTTATCAATTTTGTTGAAAATGGAACTATATATTTGGTTCAAAAGTCATCTTTTTTGTTTGAAAATTCGACCATTTGGTTGAAATTTCATCTTTGTAGGTTGAAAATTCGTTTCTTTTACTTAAAAGTTCAAAGTAAAATGAAAATTCTGCTATTTGAGAATTCATCTTTTTGGTTGGATTCGACGGGTTTTGATTTTAAATAAAAATCTGTTTTCGGTTGAAATATCAACTATTATATTTTTAATGAGAATTAATCGTTTTTTATAGTAAATTCAACTACTTGGTTGAAAGTTGAACCGCTTTGTTAACAATTTATTTTTGTTGTTAATGATTCATCATTTTATTGAAAATTGTATTATTTTAATGAAAACTTAATTGTTTTTTTGAAAATTTGTCTTTTCGGAAAGAAAATGCAACTGTTTTTGGTTGGAGTTTAATCTTTTTTGTTTAAAATTTCGAACATTTGGTTCAAAATTCTACTCTTAAATTTTTCATTGAGAATTCATCTTTTTTGGTTAATAATTTAACTGCTTGGTTGAAAGTTGAACTTCTTTGTTAAACATTCATTTTATTGGTTGAAGATTTAACTATTTTGTTCAAAATTCTTTTTTTTTGGAAAATTCTTTTTCTTTTAACTAATCATATAACTATTCCATTATTAGTTAAAAATAGATCGTTTTTAGTTGACAATTCAACAATTTATATACAACTTCAACTAGGTAAAAATAAACTGTTACAATTTTCGTTGAGAATTCATCTTTTTCGTATGATTCGACGGTTTTTGATTTCAAATCAAAAAAAAATTTTTTGCTTCAATATCAAACTTTTAAATCTTTTTAGATAGGAAATTTAACTACTTGGATGGAACTTGAACCGCCTTGTTGAAAATTCATTTTTGTTGAAGATTCATCATTTTATTGAAAATGTAATTATTTTGTTGAAAATTCGTCTTTTTGGAAATAAAATTCAACTCTTTTAGTAGAAATTTGTCTTTTTGACTTGAAAATTCAACTATTTGGTTGAAAATGCAACTATTTTTGGTTAGAGTTTAATCTTTTTTGTTTAAAAAGTTCGACCATTTGGTTGAAAATTCATCTTTGCAGATCGAAAAGTATGTGTTTGCCAATTTAACAATTTTGTTGAAAATTTAACTATATATTTGGTTCAAAAGTCATCTTTTTTGTTTGAAAAGTTCCTGGTTGCAAGTTGACCAGTCTTCTAAAAAATTCGTCTCTCAGGCTTAAAGATTCGACTATTTGATTCAAAATGTAAGTGTTTTTGATCGAAACAAATTCTTTTTTGTTTGAAAATTCGACCATTTGGTTGAAAGTTCATCTTTGTAGGTTGAAAATTCGCTTCTTTTGTTTGAAAGTGCAAAGTAAGTTGAAAATTCTGCTATTTGTTCGAAAGATCATCGTTCTTCTTTAAAAATTTATATTTTCGGGCTTAAAAGTGAACTATTTTCTAAAACATTCGGCTTTTTAGCTTAAAAACTCCATTCTTTTGTTGAAAATTCAACTATTTTGTTGAAAATTCAATATATTTCGACTTGAAATCTGAAGCGTTTCATATTGAATTCAGTATGGTCTCTATACAGTAATTTTATTTAAAATAATCTACTCCCCTATTATCCCCCTATGTTCGTGAACAATCATCCTATTTATCCTGTTTTGAGAGCATTGCGGACTGTGAGGTCTGTTAACAATTAAAATATTATATTTGTATGTTTTGTGTTTCATTTTAGGCGATTATCAAATGAAATCAGAGAGCATAATTTTAATTAAAAGCGGGGGTGGGAGGGGTGTTTGTAAGCTGTGTGTGATGATCTGCGACGACGAAGAGGAGGGATGGAAAAAGTGTTCAAAATAGTGTGACATTATAGTTTTTGAACGGCCCCTAATAGTTATTTGTTAAAAAAAGGTTTCATAATTTCTTTTAATTTTGCAGCAATACAAATTGAGAGCTTCCATGAGCTTGTTGAGTAAACATTTAAGACTAAGAATCTCAAGAAGCGTTTTCACTCAGTATTAAAATAGACATCACATAAGGGTAACAAAATCGAGAGATGGATCAAGTAGCAACGAAACCAAAAGACTTAAAAATTGCAGATTGCGGAGAAAAAATTCTATCAGATATTAGAAATAGTTTGCCACTTTTACCAAAGATAGATAAGAATGCGAATGATAGTAATGTTCAAAAAACGAGAAAGTCGTGTGAAGATGATCTGTTTGATCGTTTGGCAAGTGCAATATCGAAACAGAAACAATACGAGCAGAGTGTGAATGCTGTTTGGTTTGTAGATAACGCTGTTTTACACGAAAATTTGATAAACGATGGTTCGATAAAAGGGGCTCAGTTACCAAAGCATGTTGAAGAAAATATCCAAGGAATTGCTCAATCTGCTGAAGATTATATTAGCAAGTTAGAGGAACAATTACAAGATCTTGACTGCGCTGATGATCAAGTAAGTTTATAAATTTAAAGCTAATACAGGTTGTCTACTCACCTGGGAAGCCTGAAAAACCTGGAGTTGTCAGGGAATTTCTATATACCTGGAAAAACCTGAAAATGTATCAAATTAAACAACAACGTTTTCATTTGTAAAAGTAGCTTATATTACTGAATTTAAATTTTCAAATAAAATTCGTTTTCTTGGTTATAAATTAATTTTTTTAACTGAACATTTAACTATTCTAATTTTGGTAGGAAATGTATATTTTTTGGTTGAAAATTCAACTATGTGGTTGAAAGTTGATGTATTTTGTTGAAATTCGTCATTTTTTATAGAAAAACTATTCTTCTTTCTAAAGAATTAATTTTTTTGCTTGATAATCCAACACTTTTCGTTTCCAATTCATCTTTTTGGTTGAAAATTCAACTACTTATTTGAAAGAGCATATTGGTTGAATATTTCCTCATTTTAGTTAAAAATTCATCTCTTTTGTTGAAAATTAATTTTTTTAGCTGAAAATTGAACTATTCAATTTTTGGTTGAAAATGTATCTTTTTTAGTTGAAAATTCATGTATTTTGTTTTAAAAAATCGTCTTTTTTGTGGAAAATTAATCTTCTTGGTTGAAAATTCATCTTTTTAGTTAAAAATTCAACTCTTCCAGTTTAAGGGTCAACATTTTAGTTCCAGTAATATTCCATCATATGAGTTAAAAATTCATATCTTTGGTTGAAAATTACATTCTTAATTGAAAACCGAACTATTGATTTTTTAGTTGAAAATTGATCACTCAAATTAATCCACTCGTTTGAGGTAAGGAAAAAAATTTCAGAGTTGGCATCCGAAAAAAATGCAAAAAAAATTGAAATCGGTTTATATCTTCTGTTCTTTTTTCTTAACTTTTTAGAAATAAAAAAAAATCCTGTTGATTAAAAATTTATGGTGAATTTTGTATATTATGAACAGTTTTTGCTATTGAACAATTATAAAAAGTTATAACTTAAAAAAAAGTGTTTCACTCAATTTAGAATTTGTTTGAAAATGTGCAAAAAACATGCTTTTTGGATTGAGTTAAATACACTTTTTTTAAAAAGGTGAATTTTGCTTTCATGAAAAAAAAATAATGTTCTTGTTGTTCTTTATACGTTTCACAATCCAAATTACCGAGATCCCAAAATTCCTAAATTACGAAAAAAATGTGTTTTTGAAAAGAAAAATGGTAACATGTTTCTTTTGTTCGACATATTCAACTTTTCCCAAAATGTGTACATGTGACACAATCTAAAAAAACATATTTTTGGCACTAGCAAAAACTGTACATGTCTAAAATTCGCTATAGCTTTTGAACCAATAGGATTTTCTGTTGACTTTACAAAAATCTGAATTTTCAAATCAAAAACAGAACAAAATATGTTAATCGATTTCAAATTTGTTTACTTTTTTTGGGCACTGACATACAAATTTTCTTTTGATTTTCAATTTTGCCAATATTTCACAGTTAATTGAAAAAAAAGAATTTGTTACAATCATTTGAAGATTACCTACAAATTCTCAAAAATTGAACGAGTGTTTTTTGTATGCAATATTTTCCGAACGACCGTAGCTATTCAGGATTTTCTTGCTTGATTCGAAGTGGAAATGCTTTTTTTTTTAATTGTTCCCAACAAAATTTAAAAATGTTGCAAAATTTAAAGCCGTTTTTCTAAAATTCTTAAAAATCGATTTTTTCAAAAACCCCACTTTTACACTTTTTTTTTATGAGCAATAGCTTGCAATTTGTACTGAATATCTCGTGAATTTGTTCTTGGTAAACAATTGCTTCACACTGAAAACAATCGTTTTGAAAAAATCGCATTTTTGCATTTATCCCGGAAACAACGAAAGGTACAATAAATGCTTAAGATAAAAATCGAAACATCTAGACAAGTTCTACGAAAAGCACCTCTTACTATTTTGTCATAACTTTCAACGCTTACGAAAAAAAATCAAAAATTATATTTAAAATAATATTTCCAGTTTTAAAAATGATTCATCCCACATAAAGCTGACAGAATGTCTTTTTTATATTAGCAGACACTTTTTTTAAATGTTGGAAAAAAATAAAAAGTTGGGTTCTTCCTGAAAATCTTCTTTTCATGTTTTCAAAATTCTATGAAAAAAATCAGATTTTCTGGTAAGCCCCACCTTTCTTATGTTTTCTTTTATTTTGTTTACAGTTTCTGCTTATATAAGAAAAACATCCTATCAGTTTTATAGGAGCTTAACCATTTTTGAGTCCGGCAATCTTTTTTTTTTTCTTCAAATATCTAGATGTTTCAAATTTTATCATAATATTTTTTTGCCAGCTTTTTCTAAAAAATAATAAAAATGTCAGAAAGTGGGGTTTTTGAGTAAATCTGCTTTCAAGAATTTCAGAAAAATGGCCGCTATTTTCGCATTTTGCAAGATTTTTTAATTTTCTTGTAATCAATTGAAAGAGTAAGAATTCGACTGTTGAATAAAAGAACAAAATCCAAAATACCAACAACAAACATACAAATATAACAAAAATAATAACCAAAGATATGTTTATAAAAAATAACAACTGTCATGTTAATCAAATCTGCACTGATTTACTCAACACCATAAATTACAAAAATATTATATGAATTAAATAAATTATTTATTCAATAAAAACTATTTCTTTCATTAAAATAAAAATAATTCTTATAGTTTTATAATTATCAACCCTGTATATATAATTAAATCCTTTATTACTTATTTCAGATAATCACGAGTGCAAATAAAGCTTTGCAAGAGATCGACGAAGCATACCAAAGTTTAATAAACGAAGTATGTTGCCAGATAAATCGAAAACGTGATTTGATAAGACTGGAGACTGAAGTGCATAAAAATGAGGGACTTGCGCCTCTAAAAGCCTGTCGTCAGGAAGTAAATGCGCAAATTCGAAGTACACAGCATCTTCTCGATTTAGTCCAAGAAATGCTCAAATATCCTCACACTTTCAACAGGCAGAGGTTCGAAGAACTTATCTCAGCCAGCAGCAATTTAGGAAGGTATTTATGAAAACTCAAAAAGTTCCGTTTCCTGACATATGCAGGCCTCGGATTCACCACACTATTCACAATATTTGACCATTCTTTTTTTGAATTCATTTATATTTTTTATTCAGGG
>CAKNWT010327186.1:0-13407 GCA_932066315.1 Andricus coriarius | reverse complement strand
CCAGAGCTCTCGCATTTTTCGCATCAACGTCTGCCAAACCGTGCCGACGAACTCCGAAAAAGGGGTTATATGTGCAGAGCGCCTACTCAAACGCAGTCAGAAGAAGCCGGCAACAGAGAAAGAGAGGCGACACTGAGACCAACCGCCAGCAGACATCCAATAGAGGAAGAGCGACAAATCAGGGCCTGGAGAACATCAACATTCAGGTTTCTCTTAAACCCAAAGATCTGGCAGAACTGGATCAAGAGCTTTAAGGAGATTTTTCCGAATAACCTGACCTCTGGACTATTAATTGTAGTGTATATGTGACGTGCGCCGAAGAAAGGGGGCTTACTCTAAAAAATCGAAATCGAGGTTTTTGCACCTTGCGATATTCTTTGAGTTGCTTTTTTTAATGAAACCATCGACAAAAATTTCTGAGCATTATTAATAATTTAGATGGTAACACGCCGATGAATCAACGAAACGACCACATGGAGTGGACGAATCAACTCAAGGATGACTTGCTAGACTGCTATGATGTCAGCATTATCCCTGTTCACCGAGGCTTTATGGCGCGTATGCGTACTCTGTGGAGCCAAAACCACCCAGAGCTTCAGCACGTTTCGATTCAATCGTTGCGAAATCAACGTGCCTAACTTTGGAAAAATGGATATGTACGCGGAGCGCTTCCCCAACCGCAGCTTGATCAAGCTGCAGCCAACGATGAAGAAGCGACATTAAGACCAACCGTGGAAAGCAGGCACCTTCTGAGAGATGATCACAATTTCAGGACAAAAACAAACATTAACATGCAAGTTCCTATTAAGCCCTAAGATCTGGGTGAAATGGATGCCTCTCTTCATGGAGAAATCTCACAAGAATCCGACCTCTGGACCATCAGAGAAGATTGGATGGGCAAACAGAATCCGTCCCGTGTCCAATGTGTGATTGACTACATAACATCTGGTAGACCGTTCACGGAAAGTGTTCGAAACTTCGCCCACGAACTGAGGATCTTGAATCACACACTAAACAAGTCAAAGCTGCTGACAACAAGCAGCATATTGTTGGCAAAACACGGCTATTATCTGACGCACGGAGGAGAATACAGAAGAGGGAGAGATGGATCAGGGAGAATCAACAGTTTCTCGCTGACCCATCTCGCCTGTTCAATGATCACGCTGTTTTTGACGAAAATTCTCCCAAGCCCAACGAAGTAGAGACCTTTTGGGGAGAGGTATGCAAGATCCCGAAAACACTAAAGTTGAAAGAAAATACTGACAATATCATCCGCTTCAAGGAATTTCGCGACAACCTCATAAAATCTGAGGAGGAATGTCCATCAATCACTGCCGAAGAGGTGAAAAAAGCACTTAGAGGAACGAAGAACTTTTCCGGTGCTTGACCAGATTGCATCAAGCACTTATGGTGGAAGAAGTTTACTTCAACACAACCAACATATCGAGCGCATATTTACCTCGTATTTAAAGTGAGAGACGCCCATTCCGCAGTGACTGGTGTTAGGACGATATACAGCTTAGCTTGAACTGATCTCGTATCGAAACCTTTGTCACGTTTCTTTGCGAAATTTGCAAGAAATTTTTCCAAGCATATATATATATATATATATATATATCGTATCATATCGTATGATATAATATCACTAGTTAAGCTGGTGTTATACTTCTACCGAAAAAAAGCAACTTGTCCAACCTAGAGAATTACAGGCCAATAACTTGTTTGAACACGCTGTATAAGATCTTTACAGCTGTCCTAAACAACAGGATTGTTCGGCGAATCGAGCCTGTGTGGCGTGAGATGTACGAACAACGTGGCTCGAAAAAAGATGTAGCAGGCTGTCGAGAGGACCTTCTAATGGACAGGTGTGTCTGCAAAGACGCTGCAGCCCATGAACGCGTCCTGTCAATGGCCTGGATTGACTACCGAAAAGCTTTCGATTCAACCTCTCATCGACTTATCATCTGTCTGTTGGAAAGCTTGAAGGTGCATTTACACATAGTGAGATGCATAGAGAGATTGATGTCTCCTTGGAAAACTACATTTACTGTCTCATCTGAAAATCATCGTGTGACAACAAACAACGTCAGCTTCCAGAGGGGTCTTTCAGGGCGATTCCATGAACCCTTTGCTTTTTTGCATCACACTTCTGCCTCTATCTCTCGCATTACGAAATTCTTCTGGATACCTCTGTAGCGACACTAACCAGCGCGAGCATAATGTCACTCATGTATTTTATATGGATGAGCTGAAGCTCTATGCCTCGGGTAAAGGCAAACTTCAAACTGCCATTAATATCGTCAAGAAGTACACAGGAGAGATTGGGATGGACTTTGGATTGGATAAATGTGCCAAAATTCATCTAAAGAACAAAAAGATTGTTGACGTTCCCGAGGACCCTGAGCTTGTGGATATAGGTGTTATCACACATGTTAACCCTGGAGAAACATACACATGCCTCGACGTGCCTCAAAGCTGCATTCAGGACGTAACATCAGTAAAGGAGTCTCTCCGAAGCAGATACAGGCATCTTCTACGACAGATTTGGTTTTCCAATCTGTCAGCGTTGAACAAGATATCTGCGACTAACATGTAGCCGTCCCGGTTCTACTCTACTCGTTTTGGAGTGATTCAATAGACGACGAACGAACTTAAGGCCCTTGATGTCACCACACGTAAGATCATGCATATGCATAAAAGCTTGCATATCAATTCTTCAGTTCCGCGATTATACATTTCACGCCGTGAAGGCCACCACGAGTTGATTGGCGAAGGAGCGTTCCGTTACAAAGCCGCGGAGCATGCGGCCGAGACCCTTGACCTGAATTTTAACATCAGAAGTGAGGAAAGTGCATTAACTCATTTAGATGCTTCACTTCTGATAGCCAAAGTTCAAAAATTCCAACAATAGTTACTCGACAAAAAAATTCACGGAAATTTTCACAGAAATGTAGAAAAATAGTCCTGGTCGAAGGAGCAATTTTTGCTTTCCTCAGATCACCAGGGCTTAATTCAGGTACAGAGGATTTCATTTTCGCATGCCAGGACGGTGTCATTTCCGCCTTGGCATACCGTGACCTGTAGTACCTGGAACACATACTATCGGGGTGTCCCACCCACGCAGGAACGACGTACATCTGCAGACATAATGCGGCCCTAAGAGTGCTTTATTACCATCTTTGTCGCTCTTACGGTATTGGCCGCGACCTTGCCCTGCCGAACGCTCCATGGGATATAGAGTCAATGATCCAAAACGAGAAGTGCCAAATTTTCTGGAACTACGATTTTCGGATAGCAGTCTCCGTTGCACCCTCGAGGCCTGACATTGTTCTCCAAGACTTCGAGAAACGATCTATATTCGTGATTGAATTCTCGGCACCGTCCGAATACAACACCACTGCCAAGGAGAAAGAAAAGGAGGAGAGGTAACAAGACCTTTAAAGGGAGCTGCTTTTGCATCAACGTCCTATACAGAGTATATGCGGTACAAGTAATTGTCCTTGTGATAGGTGCTCTCGGAGGTGCGAAACTATCACTGGTTCGTAAACTTAAAGCCATACCCGCGTGCCAAAAATATGCAAAGGCACTTGCGAAATGGATGCAGAAGGCTTGAGTCGACTACTCCACACAAAGTGGTATCACCCTTAGTCGTTGTTAAGTTCCTGTTGCCCAAGATGTGGCAGGTCCATTCCACGACTGCAGTTGGCACACCATATGCAATAGGGTCGTCCAACAATTGGTTTTCGAATTTTCATGCACATCACCCAAAAATGTATTCGAATCCACGTCTACTTTTCAATTGGAGTGAGATATTAGTTTATTCATTTAGAAAAAATAACACAGCCCCACAAAAAGAAAAGTAGATTGTCCGACGTACAAGAGTAGTCACATCCTATGTATATTGTAACGTGAAGTTACAGTAGGGCCCTTGCTCCGTCCGGCACTGACCTAATCCGGAAGGGGTGAGGCCCGAAATTTGGCGATTGGGGTCGACAAATCCCGAAAACTAGGTTAGCAGGTTGTCGACCACAGATCGCCAGTTCTCGCTAATATGCGTCAAAGTTACGACGGAACCCTTGTACCTCACCCGTTGAAATTGTGTGCCCGTGTGTGCTCGTGCCCGAAACGACGGTTATCATTGCATCTCCTCGGATATCAGTGCCTATCAGGAAGCCAGTAACCCACTCCGACGTCTTTCTGGCTTAGGACTTATTCTTCTGTAACCAGATTCTGTAAGTGGTTAAATGAATCTATAATTAACCAGGATCATGACTTGTGACTGACTTTTCCTTCACTCAGCTTCCCTAATTTTCCCATTTCCCATGATTGTAGCCAATTTCCGGGCAGAAGGCCACAATTGGCGACCAACTCGTTTACCCACATTTCCTATTAAATAAAAATCCAAACTTTTCCCACGCTGAGTATATTACGAGACTGAAAATAGAAAATCGAAAATGTAAATATATATGTACCTTTTAAATGTGTAGATTAAGAGTGCGCGAAATCCCGTTACAAACGAAAAATTCGTATTAAGAAAATTTAGATGTTAAATTCTCTTAAAAATAAAAAGAGGAAAAATAGCCAAGCGTGTTTTGATATTTCGTTAGTCTCGGCTCGAATTTCATGAGAAGTAAAGTCGAGAATATACAAAATAAACTAACAGAAGGATATTCAGACTCCAAATTTTAAATCAAACGATTTCTGAAGTGAAAGTTAGGGAAATTAAAATATTGAAAGAGAAAGGCATGAAAATAAAATAAAATGTTTCTTTACATTTTTCTCAATACAGAAAACTGAGTGAAATGGAAAGATATATGACATTGAGATCTGGAAAAATTAAAATCACTAAAATGTCTAATCCAGTCACAGATAGAAACTTAGAAATTAAAAATAGACAAGAAGATAGAGACTTAGAAAGAAATTAAAATAATCCGAGAAGCAACGAAACCCAATTATATGACGTTAATTCATCCCCTAAAATAAATAGATCCCAAAATACAGTTCGAACATTATATCGAACAATTGGCAGAGGAAATTCGTTACCACAATTACAGTTACCCACCCCCCAAAGAGTGAATCGTGCGAGATTTGACTCAACATATCCACCAGCGAATCTTTTGCCGCCAAATTCACAATTTGGCGTGGCATCAGACCGCGTACCATCTAACTACACGTTAGGTCCCAGAAATTGGGAAAATAATCAAATAGTCAATGATAAGGAAAAAGAAAATAGATTTAGACAAAGTCCGGAAAATATGATAGAAAGCGAAAGAATTGACAGTTTCAGGAACAACCAAACATATGAAGTCGATTCTTTTTTAAACACAAACGCGCGAGTAATCAATGAATTAGACGAATTAATTGCTTACGAGGAATTTTTAAATAGAGAAAGGGAAGCGTTAAAGAAAAGACGTGAATTAATTATAAAACAACAGGAAAGTATAGTTAAGGAAAAAATAAACCCGAGAGCACATAGTTCGTTTGAATTACGCGAAAATGTAGGCGAATTGGAAACAGAAAATAGGTGGACAGATTTTAAAAGAAAATTAGAGGAAAATAAAAAGAATAATAGAGGAAAAATTAGTAAGGAACGAAGTGCACATCAAACTGTACATTTCGAATCAGAAAGTAATAAAAACTGGGAAAATCCGTACCAAGAAATTAATTGCAGAAAAAGAGTTGAAAATGAGTATAGATGGCCCGTGCCAGAAAGGTGTTATCAGGAAATTGAGAATGAAAATAGAGTAGGCATGGACCGTAGGTTTAATGCGTATGAAGCAAGACCTAGGGAAAAATTTTCAGAAAATGCGACAAGATTAGAAAGTAAAAATAAATTTGAGGATAGCGATTCTGACGAAGAACAGAAAGAATCCAGAAATTTAGGGCCACGTAGATCAAAACGACGATCTACTTTTTTTACAAAATAATAGCAGACTAGATAATAGCAGATGGCCAGATTCTATACTATTTTCCGTTCGGAATGATTCAAACCCCATTTCAGATCATGTCGAATTGGCCCTTTAAATTTAAAAATAGCAAAGACGATAGCCCCGTACAATTTCTAGATGATTTATACAGATTTAAAAAAGGATATCAAATTACTGATTTTGATATTCTCGAAAATTTAGACGCAATTTTATCAGAAGAAGCTCTTGAGTGGTGTTTACATGGATGAAAAATTTTCAGAAGAAATTAGAAATAAAATCAAATTTTGTAATCAAAAAGAAGAACAGGACATTCACAAATTTTTAACAGAAATTAGAAAACTATTTGCAAAATCACATCCCAGAAAAAGTTTAGAATTTGAATTAAGAAGAACTTATGCAAATTTAAGACTAGAATATAAATTATATATCAAAAGAAATGATTTTGAAAACTTTGAAGAATTTGAAAATATAGGAGAAGATTTTGAAACAGAAATGGTCAAATCAAAAATTAGAGGGCAAGTTTTAAAAGTTCCAGTATGTAAAGATGTAAACAGAAGTCAAGGAAATAATCAGAGTCAGAATAACGGTGGAATCGGTTACACTCAGAGCCAAAATCAAAGTAATCAAAACAGTCATGGACAAAATAGAGGTTATATCGGACGAGGTTATATCGACACTGTTACGTTGCGTGATAGTAGAGAGGGGGTAGCCGAAAGTACGCTAGACAGCGGGAAATCGGTACCTCAGTGTTCGAAGAATAAACCAAACCCTAAACCAAACTTTCCCCCCATTCAAATAGCAACCAGCGCGAACTGAGCCCAGGCAATTATACCACAGTTGATGGAAATTAAATTGCAAAATAGATTCCATGCGTTAGAAACGCTTAACTCTGGTGAAAATAAAAACGATTTGATACACGAGGCAGTAAGACCGAGGGTAAATAACAGGCAGTGTTATCTTCACAGGAGTAACGCGACGAAAAAGAGATTTAATGATAGGGAAAATAAGAATACAGATTTTAAAGGGAAAAAGAATGTTAAAAACTTTAATACAAAAATTGGGACGAGAAATAAAATAAAATCCAGGGATTCTCAATCATTAGTAGAGAGTATCCAATCACATGATAAAAATTTTTGGATCAATTTAAAAAATAATGCGATATTAAATAATAACGTTATAGGAAAACCGATAATAGCTAGAGAACTAATACCTTTTGCATAGGAAATATGCGAAGGTATTATGGAACTTTCGGAAAACGAACAGGAAAAATGAATAGATTATTGAAGGGAAAATTTTAGGAAATGGGGAAAAAATCAAAAGCAACAAATTTGACGGAACATAAAATTGACGTTCAAGGACATGCTCCTATCAAACAAAGATATTATCATGTCTCCCCTAAAATAAAAGAGTTATGTGCGAAGAAATCGATAGAATGTTAGAGGAAGGAATTACAGAACCATGTAGTAGTGATTGGTCAAATCCAGTAGTAATGATAAAAAAGCCTAATGGAAAATATAGATTCTGTATAGATTTTAGAAAGGTTAATAAAGCAACTAAAAAAGATTTATATCCGGTACCGATAATGGCGGAAATTTTGGACACCTTACGATCGGAAAAATATATTTCAAAAATAGATTTACATTCAGCTTACAATCAAATACCGCTGGATGAAAATTCCCGAGAAATTAGAGCATTTGTAGTCCCAGGAAAGGGTATGTTCCGATTTATTCGAATGCCTTTTGGTTTATGTAACGCACCAGCAACATTCCAACGTCTTATGGATAAAATAATTACCCCAGATTTAAAACCAAACGTTTTTTGTTATTTGGATGATATTGTAATAGTTCCGGAAACGTTTGAAGAACACACACATTATTTGAACTTAGTTTTGGATAAATTGAATGAAGCAAGTTTGAAAATGAGTCCAGATAAGTGCGAATTTGGTTGCTCTGAAATTAAATATCTAGGATTCGTTGTAAATAATAGAGGCCTACAAATTGATGATGACAAAATAAAACCAATTTTAGAGTTCCCACGACCAAAAACAATTAAACAATTACAGCGTTTGATAGGAATGGCCTCTTGGTACAGGAGATTTATCCCACATTTTTCAGAATTAATATAACCCTTAAATAGATTATTAAAGAAAGGTAAAAAATGGAAATGGACAGATGAACAGGAAAAAAGCTTTGGAAACGATAAAGGGGTTGTTGACGTCAGCACCTATCCTGGCCTGCCCTGATTTTAGACATCCTTTCCAAATAGAAACCGATGCGAGTGATACAGGCTTAAGAGCTGTACTCACTCAAATAATCGAAGGGAGCCAATACGTGATAGCATATGCCAGTAGAGGCTTGA
This sequence comes from Andricus coriarius, assembly GCA_932066315.1. Taxonomy (NCBI): domain Eukaryota; kingdom Metazoa; phylum Arthropoda; class Insecta; order Hymenoptera; family Cynipidae; genus Andricus; species Andricus coriarius. Next base: position 5,122 of record CAKNWT010327186.1, on the reverse strand, counting down.
ATGGAGCAGAACGAAAATACTCCGCTTCTGAGAAAGAGTGCTTAGCCGTTGTGTGGACGATAAGAAAATTCAGGCCGTATATAGAAGGATATAAGTTTAAAGTCATAACAGATCACATAGCTTTAAAATGGCTTCACAATTTAAAAAATCCCACAGGTCATTTAGCAAGATGGGCCCTAGAACTCATAGAATATGATTATGAAATTGTATATAGGAGGGGAAGCGCAAATTTAGTTCCGGATGCGTTATCAAGAACAAATGAATCAGAAAAATCCGTAGCATCTATTTTAGCTAGTAGAGTGGAAATAAAAACAAAGATTTTGATGATGAAAATGATGAGTGGTATAACACAAAATTTAGGAAGGTCAGAAAGAATCCTGAAGAGCACGAAAAATGGCGAATTAGAGATGGACAACTATATTTTTACAGACCCGACCCCTTAAAATCATCCTTATTACCCGAAAGTAATCCATGGAAATTAGTAATCCCCAAAAAACTTAGGAAACAAGCGTTATGCGAAGGACATGATAATAAACAGTCTGGTCATCAGGGGATAGAAAAAACTTATGCAATAAAAAAAATAGGTCTAATGGGAAAAATAATTATTGAGGAGCCATGGACAGTGGTTGCCACTGATATCATGGGACCACTTCCTAATTCTAAATCCAGAAACAAATATATCTTGGTGTTCGTTGATTTATTTACGAAATGGGTAGAAACTATTCCAATCAAAAAGGCGAACGGCCCAACGATTGAGAGTGAATTTCACAAAAAATAATTTCGAAGTGGGGAACTCCCAGATTTTTGCTATCAGACAATGGTACCGAGTTCGTTATTAAGACGATTAGGGAACTCGCCCAGAAATTCGGTATCAGACATCTGAGGACGCCGAAATACTATCCACAGGCGAATCCCGCGGAGAGATGCAATAGATCAATAAAAACTACAATTAAGACTTGTTTAGATTAAGATCACAGCGAGTGGGATAAAAGCTTTAAAGATTTACAATTCTCCCTAAATACGAGTAAACATCCGTCAACTAATTTCACTCCTGCGTTTCTAAATTTCGGTAGAGAATTAGAACCATTACAAACTTTGAAAAAAGACTTAGAAAATTCTGACGAAATAGAGTTCCAAGAAACTGATAAATGGACCGATAGGTTGCGCAAATTAGAAATAATTAAGGAAGAAGTACAGAAAAATCTAGATGAAGCAAATAATAAACAAGCAATTCAATATAATTTACGTAGAAGAAACTTTGAGCTCGAGACAGGCAAGTTAGTTTATAAAAGAGATAAAACACTATCTAATAAAGATGCGAAAATAGCAAGGAAACTAAATAAAGATTTTGAAGGACCTTATAAAATTATTGCAAAATTATCACCAACAGTTTATGAGCTAGGTAAAATTCGAGGGAAATCGATAGGGAATTGGAATATAAATGATTTAAAAAGAATTGAACAATAATACGAAATTTACATGTAACAATAGAATAAAGAACTAATTTAAGACAATAGACAGGCCAAAAGACAAAACTTTTTATTTTTACGAATAAGAAAGTTTAACCGAGACAAATTAGGACGGAAAAATTTTTTTTTTATTTCAGAGAATGGCGGAAAGTTTTAGAATTCAAGAAGAAAGGAAGAGGGAGGAAAAAAAATGAAAAGCCCTTTGGAAGAACAAATGCAGAAAAATAGAAGAAAGATGGAAGAAGAATTAGAAAATTTAAGAGAAGAAATACTAACAGGAACAAGAGAAGTGCAGACAATGGCGAAGAAGTTAGAAAAAAAAGGACAGAATTTTTCAACTTGCAAAAGATATTGAAATACCTAGAGGAAGGCGATAAACTTAAAGAAGAGGAGGCGAGGAGGAAGAAAGAAGAAGAAGAAAAAATTAAAAAAATTCTTGATTTTATCAGAGAAACTGATAGACGAAAGGAAGAGGAGGAGATAATAAAGAAGGCAGAAATGGAAAAGATAAAAGAAGAAGAAGCAAAAATCAAGAAAGATGAGGATACTAAGAAAAAGGATTGGCTTATAGAACATGAGGTGGCACTCAAAAAACAAAGAGAAGAAATACCAGAAGTACAGGAAAAAATAGAGAAATACAAAAATAAACTACAGAGGGAAAAGGAAGAGCTAGACAGAAGACAAATAGAACAAATACAAAAGATTGAAAAAGACAAACTAAAGAAGACAGCCGACCTGACGGAGGAGTTAGAAGCGAGAAAAGAGGAAGCACGAATAAGACAGGAAATAGAAAAAGAATTGGAGAGACAAAAATTAGAGAGGAAAATAAAACTATTAACCTGGGATCTGACAGACGAGGAGAAAGAGGAGATAAAAAGAGAATGGAGGGAGATAAAAAAGCAAAGAAAGAAGGAGGTCGAGCGGATCTTAAAAGAGAAGAGAAGCGAGTAGGGAGAAACAAATAAAACTACTTAATCACTAAAACGTCCTTTATAATAAAAATAAATAAAGATAATTAAGTACATTGTATACTTGAGTTTATTGTGGCCCTAGATAGAATTAAGAATTTGTAGGTTAAGTTAGTTGTTTCAGATCGCCAGGATTCCAGCAACTATAGAAGAAGGCAAGTGGAGAAGGTTCAGGATTTCTGTGGCAGTTAGATTTAAGCTAGATTAGTTTTATTTTTATTTTTTTTAGAATACAGTGGACCGAACCAACGATTAAATAACAAAATTAACGTTAGACTATTAATTTTTTCATTTTTTATTCACTAATTACACTGGTTTACAAAAAAAAAAAGGTGATGACTATTTGACAAGACCACTTTATCCTTATGTATTTTGACGCGCTGAATATGAATCCGAGGTCTATTTACCTCCATCACGTCAGGTTCAAGGTCATTTCAAGGTCAAATACAGGAAAAGCCGTGCAATGAACTTCAAAAACCTTTTACATAAGTTTTTGGGGTCGCTGAATATGAATCCGAGGTCTAATTACCTTCAAAACGTCAGGTTCAAGGTCATTTCAAGGTGAAATACATTAAAAGCCGTGCAATGAACTTCAAAAACCTTTTACATATGTTTTTGGGGTCGATGAATATGAATCCGAGGTCTAATTACCTCCATTACGTCAGGTTCAAGGTCATTTCAAGGTCAAATACAGGAAAAGCCGTGCAATAAACTTCAACAACCTTTTTAGGGTTGCTGAATCCGAATCTGTTGTTCGTTTGATCCCTGAAGGTCAGCTTAAGGTCATCAAAAGGTCAAAATAACAGAAAATGCATGTTATGATGTGCAACCAGTGGATATATGATAGGTTAACCTAAACTGTTAATCTAAACGTTTCAAACTTAGGGAAAAATGATGAATTCAAACAAGTCCAACGTGTCCAAATATATTGCTGCTACTAGCGTTACCCAGGAACAACGACGAGGACGTTGCAGCTTCTGTTCCCATCGGGGTGCTTGTTTAAAGTGAGTCCCCTTGCCTCTCACTTTGAGTAATCATCATTGTTGATTTCGAACTTATCGGGGTGCTTGTTTAAAGTGAGTCCCCTTGCCTCTCACTCTGTGGAGCCTACACTCTTCAATGTTGGCGCGCATTTTTATGGGTCTGCATCTTTCGTCGAATGTTTTTCTTAGCGCCTTTCTTTTGTGTGTGACTAAAGTATCCCTCTTCAGATTCCAGCAGTAATCTGATATCATGTGAACATCCCAAAATCCTTGATAACGCCTTTCCATTTCCTTTATATCTTGGTGGAATCTTTCACCTTGTTCTTCACTATAATTCCCCAGATTTTCTGGAAAATTCTCTGAATGGGAATCCAAAAAGTGGAGCTTAAGGCTCATTAAACATCCAATGGCTCCAAAGTTCACGATTAAGTCGCTCAGTATCTTCTTATAATTTGGATCTTTATTGTTGCCAAGAAATTTCTTACAAACATCGACGAAGCTTTGCCATGCTTTTTTTTCATCCGTCGACATCTTCTTTGGGAATTCTGGATCCTTCATCAATTCTCTTATTTGTGGGCCATCAAACACTCCTTCTTTAATTTTTGCTTCTGAAAGCTTTGGGAACTTCACAAATAGATATTGAAAGGATAGACTTTCTCTGTTCTTAAGAGCCTTCACAAGCTGTTTAATTAAGCCTAATTTTATATGTAGAGGAGGCAGTATTATATTAGCCGGATCAACCAAATTTTTTTTCATAACATTTTTCTCTCCTACAACAAAATTATTCCTCGATGGCCACACCTTTTTTTTGTAATGGGCATTTCGAGCTCTACTATCCCATTCACATAGATAACAAGGGTACTTCGTAAAACCACTTTGTTGTCCCAATAAGATGGTTACGACTTTCAAATCCGTGCAAACTTTCCATTGGTATGTCTCGTAATTTATTTTACGAAGCAAATGCTCCATGTTCACATAATTTTCATCCAATGTTGTAGAGTGCGCTATTGGAATAGAAGCTAGTTTATTCCCGTTGTTCAATAAAACAGCTTTGAGGCTCCTCTTCGAAGAATCGATAAATAACCGCCATTCTTTAGGATCATGTTCCATTCCAAATTCGCTAAAGAGCCCGTCTATATCATTGCTGTATACCAAAGAATCATCCTGGCAGAAGTATTTTCGAAAAGGCTTATCCCTATTTCTATAGTATGTCACCTTTGTTCCTCTGGCTAGGCATCCTTTCTCCTGCAACCGGGAGGCTAACAATTCCGATTGTTCCTTGGATAACCCTAAATCTCTCACCAAGTCGTTGAGTTCACGCTGATTGAACCTTGAAGGTGTTCCGGAGTAACCCTTTATACCAGCATCGTTATAGTGATCGTCACAGTCATTGTCACAGTCATCTTCTTCGTCATCCTCTTGGTCATCTTCGAAATCTTCGCCCTCGTCACTGCAGGATTCTGAAACGTTTCTATCACTATTATCAACTAGCATTGCCTCAACATCCATGGGTAAATCAGGGTTATCATTAACTAATACTGGCATCGTGACGGACGAAGTTGTTATGTAAACCAGAAGCTTGCTGTTTTTGGAATTCAAACCTAATTTATCGTTGGAACAAAAGTAGCAATCACGATCGTGATTTTGAGGTTCACGCCAGATCATAGGTGAAGAGAAACTCATTCTTAGTGTCCCACTTTTC
>CAKNWT010327185.1:0-20587 GCA_932066315.1 Andricus coriarius | reverse complement strand
ACGTCGGCAAGCTCGTAGTTTTGCACACGATTGAAACCCGAAAAGCTGTAAATTTTAAATTTAAATTCATCATAGTGAATAATCGTGAAAGCATTAAATCTATTACAATTCTTGATTGCATATGTGTGTGTGTGAATTTGACAACATTCATCGGGGATCTCCCGCCTCGAAGTTCGAAGTCAGTTGTCCAGTGCCGTCCGGTGTTTTTTCATCGCTTGCATCTTTAAACGTCAATTTTTAAAGATACATATTCTACTTTTATTTAGTAACTGAATAAGTATTATCTATTGAGAGCAAAGAATAGTCTATATATTTGAATATTTTCTGAAATCCTACAATATCAACCGAAACTTAAAAATGTTAAAGTTTCTACGGGGGACATGGCCTTAAACTTCAGCCCTGACAATGTTGACGTCCCTAGCGATTCTCATTTTATCTTACTGTTGTGTCATTCCTCTCATAATAAAAGTGAAAATCTCTTTAAAAATTCTGCAATCGATACTTTATTTTAAATGAATCATTAATATCACACAAAATTAAACTTGATATCATTCATTTAATAAAAATGTACAATACTTTGCGTTATTTTGTAATATACTGGTATGAAAATAATACAACCCTTATATCAATTATTACATATAAGAATTTTCACTTTTGGACCTGAGATTTTACATAACTTTTTTGTATTATTTATCGTTCTGTTTTGTATTAAATCCTAAAATAAGTGTAAACTTGATATAAATGCAGTAATGTTCTCCATTTACCGAAATAATTGGGTAAATTTTAATGAAAAAATTTTCTTCGTGTAATAATTCAAAAGTATAATTAAAACTAATTACTCAGGTGTATGTTTCATGAAGAAAGATTTTTTTAATTCTATAAGTCATTCACTTACTCATAAAAGAAAGGTCCCACTTCCTTTACAATTGGATTTTCACCCTTCGCGATAGCCTCGGCATTTGTTATATTGAACAGGAAAATCCTAAAGTCGAGAGGAATTGGTAAATCAGCCCATAGGTCTCGCATTTCACTGCCTGGTATAAGAGCGCTCGCCTAAATGATATATTTTTTAATAATACTTACATTGAAGTACATCGTTTTTTGCAAAGTTTCAAAATTTGAGTTACATTCGTTTTGAGATTCGTTTATGGAAATGGGAAAGAATTAAAATATCGGCCACATGTTGCCGGATTCAAATTCAAAAACTAAATTGTCTAGAAATAATGGCAAAAGAACTTCATGAATGATGGATGCTCGTACTAATCATAAGATAAAGAATCTAAAAAGTATTATGAATGCGAGATATATATTTTAGATTTGCAGGGGTTTAGCTCGTAAATTTTTCAAGTCTGTTGACGATTATTGCGTCCATTTGGTATACACTGTTAGAATTTTTTTTTAATCCAAGCACTTTTAAATTACAAATGTAACTCAAATTTCAAGTACTGGTTACTGAAAGTTATCCTCATGCACTTGTAACTGAAAGGTCATCTACAGAAATTCTGTATATCTTATTTTATATATATAATAAAAAAGTATTTTCAATTTATTTTTATAAACAAGTTGTATACACTCAGAAAAATGTTTGTTTGACCCTATATCAAAGATAGAATTTGTTTTATTCAAATAAAATTTGTTTGAGTTAAACAATGGTGAATTTAAATCAAATAAATTTTATTTAAATCAAACAAGTATTTGTTTAATTCAATAAAATATTTGTTTGACCCTATATCAAAGAAAGAATTTGTTTGATTCAAACAAACATTTTTCTGAGTGTAGCTTTTTATCATTCAAGGAGAGGTCGCGAGGAGCAGGTCGCCGATTTGATTGGGGCTTTACAGGTTGAAAGTGCATCAAAATCCATTAGGTGTGTATTTTTTCTTTCAAACCAATGGGCCTTATAGTTTCCGAGATAACGAACTTTGAGTATTTGCGCTCGAGCACTAGACTCATACAATTATCTTCTGACTTTTTATGTAAACAAGAAATTTTTAATTTATATCATTAGAATATGAATTTTATGTGAAGAGTGGAAAGGCAATAAACGGCAAAAAAGGCAAAAACTGACAATTTTCCGAAAATGGTTTTTTTGCTAGAAAATTCCCAAAAAATCTAATACACATCGCGTTAAAAGGATTTGTTCGAAATTATACTTTTTATTGTAGAAATACCTTAAAGTTACATTTTCATATCCATTAAAAATAAAAACTTTTCGTCATCCAACTATTTTTTTATATTTACGAAAGGCATATATTTCACTATCTTCATGGTTCAACAACAAAACAGGTAATTTTTCTTATTTATCACTACCTAAAAGAGAAAAATCGTGACCAACTCAATATCTCGAGGAGGTGTCATCACTTTCAAAAATTAAAACTTTAATCTTTGTCACGATTTTAAGACACTTTTCATAACCCATGAAATTCTAACCTCAAAACTAAAACTTAATTTTCTTGGAACTAAATAATTTTATTTTTATCAAACGTTTCCCCTGCATTCGGTAACTCAACGTCTCGGGATGGGTCATCAGTTTATTTTTGAATTGAGTATTTCATTTCTTATCACTGTCTCAATTCGACTCGGACGAGGTAAAAAAAGTGTCCACTCGTCATGATCACCCTTGGACAATATTTTCTCGTAAATGAAAACTTCTTTTTAACCAAATTTTTTTGGTATCGATTAAGCAATACGTCCGCTCAGGAGCAGATTTTCTTTTGTTAATTGCGATTTCGATTTTACACAATGTTTTTTCGCTCTCCTGCACAATTGTCATTTTATCATTTACCTCCTTTTGCCTTTCAACCCTGCATGTTCCTTTACTGAATCAAAAGTGAATGAGTCCATTTTCACTTTACTAATAATTTCAAGACAGTATTCAATTAAAAATTGTTTCTTGAATATTGATAAATTAACTGAAGTGGATTTATCACGTTTTGCTCTCTTACTCCTCAATTATGGCAGCATTTTATCCATGAAGGATATATTACTGATATATACGATATTCACTCATCGTCTATGTGCTTTAAACTCAGATGAAAGCCCTATTTTCTTTCAAAATTTAAAAAAAATTTTTAATTTAAGAAATTTTAAATTAATGACATACCCGTGAATTTATCATCAACTGCGAGTTTGATAATAATTCAGATCTTACCATTTCTTTTCGTATGCAGAAAAATATTCGCATCTTAGAGGAACATTTTAAATTGCTACACCTTTTATAATGAAAACAACATTTAATTTTATAATATAAAACGATCATAGCAGTGATAAATAACAATACTATTCGTATGAACTCACATTTAATTTGTATGCAGTTTATATTTCTACTGAAAACTGAACTATATTCTGTTGCAATTTTTTTACGATTATTGTCAAATGAAGAATTTTCAAATTTATTTAGACCTTTTTGAACAACTTTCCGTATGGAATTTAGTATAAATATCAAAGATTTTTTAAGAATTAATTAGCAAAAAAAATGAAATTATGATTGTTAGTTTTCTTTCTCTCTCTTTTTCCCCGGTTTTTTGATTATCAATAGATATTTTACCTAGATTTATATAAAAAAAAAATACTTTTCAACGCTGTAGAATAATAATTTTAATTATTCATTTATATTATCGTACATGTATTCATTATTTACCATTGCATAATAATGGAAAATTATACATATTTTCATTTAATAATTATGAATTCGGAAGATGATGACTTTCTGCATTTGGACGGCGAACGTTTTCGGTGCTTTCAATGCGAGTCAGAGGCACATCCTGGCAGATATTTGCCTTTGCGATCGGGTTTCTTGGCAATTTAGCTCATGAATATAGGACATATCTACAGGCTTGCATATAGATAATTGAAATTTTTAATTTTTTGTTGTACCAATAATAGAGCAGTGTCGATTTACCCAAGAAGGATCATTTTGTGTTTAAAAACAATCTTCAGTTTGGATAATAACTTTCTTCAGTGGGACGGCAGAAAGTTTTTAAAGCTTTTTTGTCGTCACTCGACTATTTTTTTTTAAATATAAGAAATTTTTTATCCGTGAGCTTATTAAATGTCCACTAGGGTGGCATACAAAAACAAGGTGTTGAAGTTTTATACTTTTTATTATCTCATGGTAACTCTTCAAGGAGTACGAATAGCCGTTAATAATTTATCTCAAACCCTTAAGCCTCTCTTATGGTGCCTCAAAAATAACCCCATGACAGTGCAATGGGGTTTGTGGAATATTGGCTTTAATTACCACCCTTTTCTTAATTACATTCTCATCTTAATAAGGTGTTCGTTTTATGTAAAATTTAACTTCGTCAGTAGTCTGTAGCATGTAGGCACGATCATTTTCAAAAGAGGTACCAACAACTTATGTAACGTGCGAAAACAATGTTAGAAATAAAAATAGTTTATATGGAAAATATCTACAAGTTTACTATAGACCATTTTTTGATAAGACGTATATGATATTGTTTTAATCGTGATTTAAAATATCGAAAATGATATTGAAAAATCGAAAATTCTAATTTTTAACCAAACGCGAAATACAAAAAAAATATATTGTTCCTTTTAAAAATACCTACAAAATCTTGCTAGACCATTTTTGATAGAACTTCTCTTAGACTTTAAAAAGTCTGTGGACGAATTATAAATTCGAATTTTTTTGATTATATAATTGATCAGAGAATTATATAAATATGTACAAAAAATGGAGTGGTGAGAATGTGTTCCTTAAGACCGATGTAGAGCCTTAAGTAAATTAATTTTCTTTTTTCATCTAAAATCGGAAAAAAATTAATGATCTCGTTATAATTAGAGGTCTCGATAGTTTTGTAATATTTTCAAGTAAGCTTCTGTATATGCATTACACTGTGAACTAAACTGAGCGCGAGGCGAGAAAGTATCTGTGCGAAACGAGCCGCGCCCGATGAGAATGTGCCCACGCTGCGGGTAGATTGTTTTCATAGATTCTCATAATTGATTAAATTAAAAAATTTTAAGTATTTTTTAATAATTTTTTTATTTAAAGTTTCTCAGTTTGAGAAACGAGTCTCAAAGTTAACCTCTCTTTGAACATTTTAATGGATTCATTTTTAATTTGTATGTGTTAAAATAACTTATTTTTCACAAAACATCGTTGCGTCCTAATTAATAATGTAAATAGAACATATTTTTGTTTCTGTTTCATTTAATTGTTTAAACAATTTAAAATTGTTTAAATGCTACTTTTTACAGGAAAAGCTAAAAATTCCTTTTTTTGCTCATGTTTCATCAGGTTCAATTACTTTTTTCTAATTATTTTGCTTTAAGCTCACTGCTACGTATTTAAATAATTATTATTTGTTTAAACCGAGGTATAGACAACTCGACCAATCGGGTGAATAACTCCTTCTAATTTCAAGATACTTCCGAATAATTCAATCAATTCAGAAGATATCACTGACTTCAGGAGGTTTCAAAATAATTCAAGTGATTTCAAGTGACTCCAGGTATTGCAAGAGACTTCAGTGACTTCTGGAGATTTTAAAAGATTTCAGAAAAAATTCAGAGAATTTAATAAATTTACGAGACTTTATTAATGTAACGTAATGCTTATTCTTCTCACTACTCACAAGGATGGATCGAAAAAAAAATTAGCAAAGCTTTTAAAAATTATTTAAGTTTGTTGACGGTTATAAAAATTATATTTGGTCCAAGAAAATCTTAAAATATTGAAAACTTACAAGATTTGTTCAAACTGGGCATATTATGTAGTATACGAAGTAAAATTAATATTAGCGATTTTTGCAAAACTCTTAGAATTAAAAATGATTTAATCTTATTTTGGCTCCGCGGAATCTCACGATATTGATAGATCTATGTTTCAAATTTTACATATAGATTATAAGGGACCTACAATGAAACTTTAATATACGTTTTAAATACGATTTTAAAACGTATTTCAACGTATTTAAAGCGTATTTTAACGTTTTTTTAACTACGTTTTAAATTTATTTATTTATTTATTTATTACAAATGTAGCACTTGACTGCATGAGTTGTCAACTCTTCGGCGAAATAATGGAATTTTCTTAATGCTGTGGCCTAATTAATGAATGTGAAAATCCCGGTAAGAAGGAGTGCATTGAAATATATTGAACTGATTTCAAATATGACCAAGTTCACAACGTTTTGAATCCAAATTAATGTCGTTTTCTGTCGTTAACGTTTTTAATTCATATGGACCTCAACTATTTTTCTCTCACTTTAATCCTGTTTAATCCCATAATGATTTTTGTCAATAAATTAATACATTGTAATTCTGTCAAGTGGGTAGAAACTGAGGGTAAGTTAATCTTACTTAATGCTGTAAGCCGAGGACGAAGGTTGAAGTCAAATTAATTCCTTCCGTAAAGTATAATTGTCAACATTTTAATCCAGAACAATTCTATTTGGCTCAAAGTGCATTCAAGATAATCTCGAGCAATTCCTCACCCGACCAAATTCACAACACTTTTTTGTCGTTTTTTGCCATATTTTAAATCATTTTAATCCATTCCATTGCACATCTTCTTACCGGGATATGGCTTATTCTCATTAATTTTTAGAATAGTTATTCACAATTTGATCCCAGCCTGCTTTTAATTTTTCTTTGGCATATAACAGTTGTTCTTCAATATATGTCCTAGAATCTCTTTTATATCAACATTGAGGGAACGGCTGCATTTTGTATAGAACTGAATTATTTAAGGCAAGAAATTTGAGTAATATTAAATATCAGGAGGATTCCTTTACAATGAAATCTTTTTCTCGATGGTTAACTTAGCCCCGGCTCTATCCATTCATAAGTATCTATGAAAAAATTACAGAAAAATAATAATGAAGGCCAATATCTCAAATAACTCTTATCGCACTTACATTGAATTGATTTTGGAGAACGATAAAAGGGACTTACAAAAATAGATGTCTTTTCCAATCTTATTCGTATGGGAAACTTCAAAAGAGAAACACCATCATTTCCACTCTGAACAACCCTAGAGTGTTGAAAATGTATTTCAACTATAATATTATTCTTAATTTCTCAAATGTGAATTTTGTTTCTAATTCGAATTTCCCAATTTTTACAACAACCCTTATCTAAAAAATGTTTTCAAAAATGTTAGTTCTTTCTCAAATAATAATTTTGATATCATTATATAATGATGGGAATCCAAAAAATAAAATTTACTTTTTGAATTGCATATTCACCATCAAATTTATACAGTCTGTAGAAGAAGAAATATCTATAGGTTTGTAATGGACTTAAAGAAACGAGAGTGCATTCACAAAATGATTGAACATTTTTCATATAAACGTAAATATCATAATAATATGATGCAACGTCATTGTTGACGACGCGTCTTCATAATTTAGAGAATCCTTACATTCAATATAATTTTACAATGTTTTACAACTATAGTGCCACAATAAACTTTCAAGGATGGTCTAATGTCTTAAGTTTGAAGGTCAGTTTAACTCGTCATTCACTTTATAGTATAACGTTCTAGTAAAATTAATAAGATTCATAAGGACGAATGAAGCATAAAAATGCAGTTATAATCAATCTGTTTAAATACATCCCTTTGTGCATATATTTATATACATTTAAAGTTAATTTTTATTTACCCGTTCAACAAAAAAGCAAAATCCCATGTACATGTGAACTAAAAAGTTTTACAGTGAATTCTTCGATTACCTATAGAAGTCATAATCAGTTACATAATTACTCTTATAGGAGTACAATTATATTTTTCAAGATTCTCAGGTATTGTCGGATTTATCTCGAACAAAATTATTATGTTGAACTTTAATAACGTTTTGATTATGCCTTAATGACTTTTAGATAATAAGAGACTAATCATGCAATTTCCTACAAAAGCATGAACGAAGACAGAATTTTTTCGAAAAATGCTGTTCACGCATGACGTTACTACTTAAGTGATTATTAAGAAAACTAAAATTTGAACGAAATCTTTTTTTTATTTTCATAGTGGAAAATGTTTCTAAAAAAAGATAAATATACATATAGAACATTATATTTATTTTTCCTACAATTAGATACGATTATTGTTAATAAAAAGTTTTTAAAAGTTTTAAAGCGTGTTAAAATTGAATGTTATACGAATTTTGATATAATACGAGGACGAATTATATTTTGAAGATAGCGTTCATAACTTTCAATAAGATAATAGTATATGGCGTGACGAGGGTCGAAAATCATTGCCTCGACCCGAGTCATGTATACAATTTTTCAGCATATCGATAATCGAATTTTCGATTGAGGTATGATGAAAAATAATATAACTCATTTCGCCGATTCGACATAAAACGTTTTCATGCAGAGAAGTATTTTTCGTACATTTTCAAAACATTTAGATATAAAATATTACTCGTTCATATTAAAATTTCCTTTTTACTATTTTTTCAACAAACTTGGAGTCTAAGAAATTTTCTATAATTTTAAACCACATTTTCCTCGTACAATAGATAGTGGAGTTATTATTTTATGGAATATTTGTGCAGGAATTTTTAAATAATATAATAGCTTTGTTTTAAGTTAGGTAATTTTTTGTATATGTCATTTATTTTTGTAATGTGTACTCTTAATCGCGTTTACTTATGGCCCCCCCCGGGGGGGGAAGCATGTTTTGGCGCTGCCCCAGCCTAGACCGCAGGCTGTTTTGATTCCAATCTTGACGATGATTATATGGTCTAGCGCTCTAGCCTGGGCCTCACCAGAAGTGTAAATTAAGCGCTAGCTAGACTCTCTAGTCAGAAGTAAATCAATAATGAATAAATAGTGCATAGTACATCACGGCATTCCTGAACGGGAGTTAAATAAAATTTGCATGAACGTCTCAGATCTTTGCAGCATCTTTGAGTAGAACATAAACAGGGATGTTTTGGACAAAAATTGAAATATTTCGTCGAGCTCTGCCAAAATAAAACTGGTTTAGAGATTTTTTATACCTTTTTTCACTAATTTTGTAACTAAAGCGGCTTTCAAATACTTTTTTTCAAAGTTACGTATAAGCGAATCTCTACATTAATTTTTTGGGTCAAAGCACTTGAAATAAATAAAATTTTTCCGCTTATCCGATGTCGCTATTTAATTTCAAGACAGCTACATAATTTTTTTAATGTCAAAAAATGGTTTGGTTTTACGCAATTTTCAAAAAATTCTTACAATTTTTTAAAAGAAGCTAACGAAACCAGATAAGCGGGAAAATTTGGTTTGAATCAACTACTTTTGGCGAAAAAAACACGTCAATTGACTGCACATTTTTTTCTAATTCAAATTTAATTGATACAGTCGCTATACGAAAATCTCGTTTTACCTGCCTTCTTGTCGGACTCTTTTTGAACGACTGCAGCTTGAAAATTCTCGCATTTAGTTATAATGGAAATCATCTCTCCTGATCAAACAAAAATAAAAATAAAAAAGGATAAACATAAATGATCAAAAACCAGTGATGTGGTTGTCTTTGCATGAAGACGCGGCCACTCTTGCTAATCAATTTTAACCTTATAATTGTCCATTGAGCCGCCAACTTAGTCCTGCTGCAGCTAAGGTGTAGTGTGTCTGCTTATTAACGCTGCCGCGCACATGTAAACAATAAAAAAATCGTATTCAAATCACTCTCCTCGCTAAATGCATTCGCTGTTCAGTATATCGATTGATCATCATAGAGTTTGCTTGGTGTATTTTATCAATAATTTATTGACAGACGAGTGTAAAAGTATTTTTTTTTAAATTTGTTTTCGTCTTGAAAATGGGTTTGAATCGTGCAAGAACACACGATGAAAATCGTGATGTAATATGTTGTTTGTGCTTCGGAAAAGGTAAAATGAACAAAATTAGTAAAGACTTTGAAACAGAAATAAGTGGCTTAGTACCAAGTTATAAATCAAGTAACGATTGTTTACCACGTGTAATATGTAATAAATCGTTCAAAAAGAGTCCGAACAGAAGGCAGGTAAAACGACATTTTCGTATAGCGACTGTATCAATTAAATTTGAATTAGAAAAAAATGTGCAGTCAATTGACGTGTTTTTTTCGTCAAAAGTACTTGATTCAAACCAAATTTTCTCGCTTACCTGGTTTCGTTAGCTTGTTTTAAAAAATTGTAAGAATTGTTTGAAAATTGCGTGAAACGAGACCATTTTTTGACCCTAAGAAAATTATGTAATTGTCTTGAAATTAAATAGCGATATCGGATAAGCGGGAAAATTTTGTTTAATTCAAGTGCTTTGACCCAAAAAACTAATGTAGAGATTCGCTTGTACGTAACTTTGAAAAAAAATAAGTTTTATTTTGGCAGAGCTCGACGAAATATTTCCATTTTTGTCCAAAACATCCTTGTTTTTGTTCCACTCAAAGATCCTGCAAAGAGCTGAGACGTTCATGAAAATTTTATTTAACTCCCGTTCAGGAACGCCGTGACATAATAACCAAATACATAGTAAGTAATATATAAATAAATAATCGTCAAAAGACTGAATCAAATTGTATTTTCTTCCAGAAACCTGGTGTTCAAAATTATATAGACCATACTGCGGGGCAAAAGTTAACAACAAAAATCTAAATTTGAAGAAATTATAATTACTAAACGTATAGGTAATTCTTAAAGTATCCTAACTTACATGTTAAATATAACGCTATCGACAAACCCATTCGAATAAGAAAATTTGCAAGCTTATTCGCCACAAACACCATAGTAACTTACAACATTTAGAAAAAATCAGTGTATATCATATATTAATAAAAATTTACCTAAATCTAAAAGTCTATAATTAAACTCTGTCATTTTTTCGAAATTCATACAAAAAATGTATTTGATAGACACTTAAAAAGGTTTACATCTTTAAAAGCTGATCAGCTCGAGACCTGGGCCGTTCGAAAATTACGTCACGCTATTTTCAACACTTTTTCCACCTCTCCCTTTCTTTGTTACTGATAATCATACAAAGCTTGAACCCACAGGATGATGTCACAACTACTAACCCAACCCCCTCCTCCTTTATGTAAAAATGTGTCTTCGATTATATTTGGTAAACGTCTAAAATAAAACACAAAACATATAAACATAGTATTTAGATACTTTAAATGTAAAATAAAATCGCTAATTTTCATTTCTTCGAGCATTTCAGATAATTGTTTTACACATTAATATTTTCCATGTGTGATGTTACACTCTGCCTTAACTCCACCCCCCTACGTCTCAAATCGTCACAAAATCTGTTTATACCCCCCCCCCCCCCTCCCAGCAGTGCGACGTAGTTTTTGGACGGTCCTGATTTTGATAGAGCGAATTTCTTATTTTCTATCATGTTATACACACTGTAAGTTTTTTAAATTTTTCAACAAAATTTCTGATCGAGCTTAGAAAGCTGATCAGTGCCAGAACTGGGTCAGACCAGACTGGCAAGTTCATAAGAAAAAAGCCCTGTTTAAATAGTGTGAATTTCTTATTTCCTATCATTTTGGACACCCTTCCAGTTTTTCGAAATATGTCAAAAATGTGCTGATCGAATTTAGAAATTTTTTTCCTGGTAGAAATTTCATCAGCATCAGATCTTGGCTAGACTTGACACTAGACTGAGATGATATTTTTCCACACGGGATAATGGGCAACGAGAAAGAGATTATTTATTTGAACATAACATATAAATATATGAATGTTTAAAAATAAATTACTATAGGTGCACTTCCTATCAATAATCTAGAGTGTATGCAAAAAACTTGAAGTAAATCTTTTAGTGTAATTAATAACCGTAATTTCCCTGTTTCAATTAAGTGATCAAATGTGATCATTTATTTTATTAGAATCATTTAATAATTTTGATTTTTTTAATTCATCCAATTTATTAATCAGAATTTCATCAAATTTCAATCAACTTCTTATAATATAATGTATGCATATTAATATTAATCAAGTATTAATGTTAAAACTATTTTTTGTAACGGTTTAGCTCGCGATGCAGGATTCACGTCAACGGATTTTCGATCAACAATGTTTAAAACTCAAAAAATCTTTAGATTATTTATTTCCCATGTTGAAAATGGTTTATCACAAAGTCATATTCCATATAGGCCTCATGATTTTGTCATCTAAAATATATTTATTTAAATTATAAAACATTAAAAAAAGTTTTGCAACATTCTATGCTTATTATAAACAGTAGAATATTAGAAAATAAATCATCTGAAATTATTGAACAACTCTATCTGAGTAATAGTAAAACTTATTTATTTATGTTGTATTGTCAGCGAAATAGTTAAATAAATTGTATGTACTGTTAGCATTTTTTTAAACGTTATTCTTTTTGGAACAAACTGGAACAAATTTTGTCTGTGATCACTATTTAGAATATATAATATAATATAATACTATAATAATCATAATTATTATTATCTTACCTTATGAACCTGAGACTTAAGTATCTTTGGAAATGCAATGAATAAGAAGAACACGGAAATGGAGAACATGACGCCTCCACCAATCCCAAGTTTCGTCGGAAGCTGCATGGTGGCTTCAAAATATTATACTCAGTAAGAAATAAATTTTTCTAAAATTACGTAACTTTCTTGCCCCCTACAATGCGGGCTTAACAGTCACTGTTTGTTTTTGCTCCGTTCTTAAAAGCGAATTTCGCTCAAAAGTATGACACGATAAAGGAATTTTTAATGCATACAAGTTCAGAGAAAATTAAATAATTCTTGAATTTTAGACAAAAACCGAAACTTAAATCGTCATTTTATAATTTTACATGATTCATAGTAACGCATCCTTTTTTATTAAGGAGTTTTTTGAGTTAAATCAACATTGTTCGCTTTTTGGGGGAAAAATGGCCAATTTTTCTCGCATTCAAGGCGTTTTTGAAACACATAATTTTAAGCCTTCACTGCATCCAAGATATTCGTTCTTCTTACAGGAGTGACGAGTGACTGACGAGCATAATTTGCAGTTATAATGCACTACCTGTAGAATCTCATTGCCACGAACTTGTGGAGTTGCGCAGTTTACATCATCCTTATCATCAATCGGTCGTTATACTACATGTCAAAAGAATCTCAGATCAGAAAAATTGTAATTATTTTTTAAATATGATTCTCATCATCTTTGGATTCCATATGAAGCACAGGTGAATATTGTATTCAAGCACACATAATGTGAAAAATGTAAAATACGATATATAACATTTTTATAATTTGAATTATTACATACAATCTATCAAATTATGCGAGTATAATCAGCTCTTATGGTTTAAGTTTTTATCAAATTGTGTTTGCAGTAAACGTATGTCTTACAATCTTATTCATTATTGATTAAATCTAATTACTTTCTATAAAATTGTCAAGGTTTAAAAATGATTTTATTCCTAAAACGAGAATGTATAATATCTGAAAGTAATATTTTCAATTAAATCTGTTAAATTTATTCAATTGTTCATTTTTCCAATTGGAATTAATTTGACATATTAAAATATTTTAATTAAAACTTATACAATTTGGTTATTTGAAGAGGTATTATGAAAATGGGGCTCATTTTTAAATTAATCTTGAAAGTTTGACGCGGAAAATAAAATCTAACATACGGGTAGTTAAAACTGCAAGGAATAATAGTTTTTGATGACGCAGACTTAAGAACCTACGAATCTGCAAGGAACACACGTAATCATTTCTTGAATATCAGTCCCAATTCAGGAGTAAAAACTCTTTGTGATA
Source organism: Andricus coriarius (assembly GCA_932066315.1). Classification (NCBI taxonomy): domain Eukaryota; kingdom Metazoa; phylum Arthropoda; class Insecta; order Hymenoptera; family Cynipidae; genus Andricus; species Andricus coriarius. The sequence continues at coordinate 6,852 of CAKNWT010327185.1, read as the reverse complement.
CAGAATGAATGAGCCTTATGCTTTCAGTTTGTAAATACAGAAGGAAACAATTTTTTACCTGAATTGTTTTTTTGAAATATTAGTTGATATTAGAAAGTCAAATAACCTGTTATTGCGAGCTGTTGAAAAATTATTTTGCTATAAAAGAACTTAAATACGAGAAGCATTTAAATATAACTTTTCTAAAATACAGCAATACAATAGAGTCCACTGTAAAAATAAATGATTATTTCAGGGCTAGTTTCAGGTATTACAATAAGACTCAGAAAAAACAGTCTCGAGTGGTACTAAAATGAGACCACTGATGGGATTCCTGAATCGTTTGTTTTGCATTGAAAATAACAGCATGAAGTTATCCTATTCAAAAACAGGACACGACAAAAATGATGCCACAAAAAAAGAGATCTCTAGTTTTTACAGTGTCATAGATATTTAGTCATCATTGCGTATTTTATGCGAAAAATGTGTAGATATTTCTTTTTGAATACCTCTGCACACAAAACTTTTAGGCTTTCGGGTTATCAATTGCAGCGGATAAAAATTTTCCACAGGTAATTTTGCTCTATGGCAAATATGCCATTTTGTAGTTTAAATATCAAATATCACGGGTTTTACGTATAACAATAGAAATATATGAAACCATCCAATTTATATGACTACCTTCGCTTAAAATTAATTTCGTTTAAATACTGCAACGTAATTTAAAAAAGGAAAACTTTTGCGCGTTATTAAAACACGAATTTGAAAAAAATCAAATGTGGAGACTAATCCACATTTCAGGGATCACGGCGCAAAAGGAGCTCAAAAAAGGGGAAATAGGGTAATTTTCTCACGAAAAATGGGGAAATAGGGGAAAGATTAAACATTTATTTTTACATATCGAAAAGAACAAACAACCTTTTTATAAGAAATTTTATCCTTTGAATAATTTTCAATGATTTTTCAATGATTTCTGCCATTCAAGAATTTATTTTTAAAAATTGAATATATACTGAGGTCCTTGAAAATCCATTCACCGTGATATACAAAAATCCAAACAAAAAACTTAGTTAAATACACAATTTTAATATGTTTAACATCGTGCGCATAAATATTTCTTTCCAAGATTTGTCATTTCTTCCTTACTATCATTAATACTTTCAATGTAAATTTAAAACTGCACTCTTCAGTAGAGCGAAGTAAAAATGCTAAAATTAATCGAATCGTTTGAGCTGAAGTGATAGGAATTTGTGGGTCGACATCCAAAACAAGTGAAGAAACAAAATTTTGAAATGGGTTAATATCTTCTGTTCTCTTTCTTAAATTCACAATTAAAAATTTTTTAAATCCAAAAATAAATGTTTCCTTTCTTAGAATTTTTGGAAAATATACAAAAATATGTAGTTGTTTTTTGGATTGAGTCGAACCTGAAATTTCTTCAGCTTGAGACAAAGAAACATGTTATTATTTTTTATTCATGGGAAACATTTTTTTCCTGGTGTTCATAACGTTCCAAAATTGCAAAAAAATATGAAATCCCAAAAATCCTAAAACACAAAAAAAGTTTTTTCCGAAAAAGCAGAATGATGAAATATTTCTTTGGTTCAAGCTGAATAAACTTCAGGTTCGACATATTAAATTTTCTTTTAAAATATTTGCATGTGAAATAATAAAAAAAAATATCTTTTTGCACATTTTCAAAAACTTGTTATTGAGCAAAAAATTTATATTTAAATTTCGTAATTTTTTATTTTTGTTCACTATTAAAAGCTGTGAATATAACAAAATCGTCATAATTTTGGGACCAATAGGAAAAATTCATGAATAATTTATTCAAGTGCTATAATTGCTTTAATTATTATTCAATAATGGGTTTTTTACTAATTTCAGAGAATCTCAGCGTAATTGAAATAATATAATTTCAAATATCGTATGTTTAAGGAGAAATGGGGAAAAGGGGAAGTTTTTTGAGAATAGGGGGGAAAAGGGGAGTTTCAAGAAAAAAGGGACATTTTTAATCATTATCTTTTTGAAGACTGTCAAAAAGATAATGATTAAAAATGTCCTTAAAACATTACAATTTTCCATACTAGGAAGTTATTCAATTTAAATGAATTAAGATTGAATCGTTCATGTGCATTTCAATGGGACCATTTTTTAATTTAAAAAGTGCTGCTTCTATAAACTTATATAGTATTAAACTTCAGAAAACTGTGGCTACTTTAAAATTTGAAGTTTTTCGAAAGTGAGTTTGAAATTTGAAGGTGGAATATGATATTGTTCAACTCAAAAAAATCTCTCGAAATTTACAAAAAAATGTGCTTAGCAATTCCTTGAGCTTTGAACTTTCGACTGAATCAAAATTTGATGAGTCACCGGGTTTTTGGATGAAATACAACAACTTTTCTAAATTATCAAAAAACAAGATGAACAAAAGATTTATTCGTGTTACCTAGTTATCACTTTATTTTTTCGTTTTTAAAGTAACTAAAGAATATTGATAAAATAAGGAAGAATAAAATATGTTAGAAGGAATGTTTGGCTTCGACATCATTTTTTAAAGTTAGTATTGATAGTAAGTGTAACTCCGAGTGTCAAGTGCAACACCTGATATTGAGCGCGAAGGTAGCGAAGAAACGTCAATTAAATATGAGCATCTATAGATCAGATTCACGATCAGCTGGGGCTGCATGAACATTGAAGACTACTGCTTTTTCAGGTTCGTGGTGTCACGAGGCATGAGGGAAGGAGACCTTCGATACGACTACACCAATTATTTAAAATTTCATAAAAAGCACGCTATTTGACCTTTTATTATTTCTTCCGCAATTCAAGTAGAGGGATGTTTCAAGCTTATAGGTGCGACATTTCCCACGCCTGAGGCCACGTACTCACACCCCACTGGTTTGTACTTGAGTAGACTCTTTAGAGTATGTATAAATAAACACGTAGAAAATATGAAGTTACTTTCATATTAAATATTTCACCACTTAACACACACATAAGTGAATTCATATTCACTTTTTCCTTTGTCATTAACTTTGCTGAAGACTTCTTCCTGGAATAAAAAAAGGAAGATTTTTCCAATTAAATATATTTTGAAACTCGAAAAGCATGTGTTAATTCTCGGAGAAATCCAGCAGGAATCGGAATTTTTTAGTTCCAATCCTTCTTGGTAAATCCTGCTTGCTTTTGTTGTTGTTTTTTAATTATTTTCCCAAAATTGTTCAACATTCAATTTTTCAAAAGAGTCTTCTTCGAGGATTATAGCAAGCCATAGTCCAAAAAATTTGGACTATGGAGCTTGCTTGAAAAGGTGTGTGGATAAAGGATGAAAAATATTTACGCAGGGCGTTATTTCTGAAGTGACCCGAACTAAAAAACCAAAACTTTCCGGTCTGACTCGAACTTCGACAAAGTGTAGTCCAATTAGAACGCAGATTATGGAAACATTTTTTTCCATTTGGGAAAATATTTACCCAGGGGAAAGGGATGAATATTTTTAGGTTTTTTAAGGTTCCATCAATAGTATAGCATATCATGGATTATTTATAGGGAATAGCTAAAGGTATGAAAACAATTAATATACCTGCAAATAAAATTTTTCAATCAGTATTAATTAAAAAATTGATTAAGTTTAATGTAATCAAATATATTTATTGATAAATTGATTGTTTAATAAAAAAAATTTTCTTCTGTTGTCTAGTGAAAGAAAATTACTTTAACCAGTTAATTACTCTATCCCATACTTTGTTATATCTTGAGAGGTCCCTTTTTAAATTAATAGCCTTGTTTCCTTCTCTCTTTAGAAATAACATCTCCATGAATTCTCTCTTGTTCTGATTTTTCTCATGATAAAGAATGTTAATATCATTCCAATTGAAGTCATGACCATGTGTAATCTTATGCTTAGAAAGGACTGAGTGATATCTGGGACGTCTGTGAACATTATTTTCATGTTCACTTTTCTTAAGTCTAAGTGCCATTTTTGTGTGTCCTATATAAACTGCATTGCAATCTTTACAATTAACTGTGTAAATTACACATTTTTCGTCTAGCCTTTCATATCTATCTTTTCCCAATTTTACAATCATATCGCTCTGAAAAGGAACTCTATAAATAGTATGTAAACCTAATTTTCCCAACATTGACTTCCAAATCTTCGAGATCTTATCAAAACATGGAAGAACAACAGTATTACATGCATTATAATTTGCTCTGTTTGCTTTATTTTGATAATTGTTTTTGTTTTTAATATAATTTATTCTGTTATGCGCATGTTTTTCAATGAACTCAAATGGATAATGGTTTAGAAAAAGAATTGTTTTACATAGTTCAATAGTTTTTTCATGGAAAGCTGGAGATGATAATTTAAGGGCTCTATCAATTAAATTTTTAATAATTCCTATTTTACTTTGAATAGAGTGATTTGAGAGAAAACTAAGTGTTCTTCCTGAACAAATGGTTTTTACTATGCCAGTCAGTGATAATATGCCTTTCATCGGTTTTAATTAAAGTCATGTCAAAAAAATTTAATTTTCCTTCAGTTTCAATTTCAACTGTAAATTGTAATCTTGGGTGTATACTATTAAAAGCATTAAGAAAAGCGTTTACATTATTTTTATGAACACTAAGTACTGAATCGTCTACACATCTTGCATAAAAATCAATATTAAAATCAATTTTTTGGAAAACTTCATTCTCTAAATCCTTCATAACAATTTCAGCTAAAATAGGAGACAAAACTGATCCTATGGGAGTTTCAAACATTTGTTTATAAAAATTAATATTAGATTTGAAATGCACTGAATGAGAAACATATTTTATAGCATCAAGAAATTGTTTTTGCGGAATTTTGATATTAATTTTAATCAAATCCCAAAGTTTTTGTATGGTATTTTCAACTCTTTCGTAAGGGATATTTGGAAACATAAGTATTACATCAAAAGAGACAAATATGTGATCCAAAGGTATTATTACATTTTCAATTAGTTTTAAAAAAGCATGACTATTTTTAATTGATCTTTTTGAAATTTGTATTAATTTTTCAATAATTTGACCAAAAAATTGATTTTACTATTGATTTTTATGCAAGATATGTAGACGATTCAATACTTACTGTGCATAAAAATAATGTAAACACCCTTCTTAATGCTTTTAATAGTATACACCCAAGATTACAATTTACTGTTGAAATTAAAACTGAATGAAAATTAACTTTTCTTGACATGACTTTAGTTAAAACCGATGAATGGCATATTATCACTGACTGGCGTAGTAAAAACTATTTGTTCAGGAAGAACACTTAGTTTTCTCTCAAATCACTCTTTTAAAAATAAAACAGGTATTATAAAAAATTTAATTGATAGAGCCCTTAAATTATCAAATCCAGTTTTCCATTAAAAGAAATATGGAACTATATGTAAGGGGCCATTCATTAATTACGTAAGGGTCCCGAGGGGGAGGGGGGGTTTTAAAAATCTCTACATGACCTTACCTCGGGGGGTGGAGGGGTTAAAACATTCTTACGTAATATCTTACTACGTGAATTATTGTTTCAATTCGAACGATCACAGTAGCTACATTAATTCTACTGCATTGACATATTTACCTTTAGGTTATCTCCCTTTCAGGTTACATTTTTATTTATATTTTAAACTTTAAGTTGATATTTAAATTTCAATAATATGTTCAAAAAAATGTAATTAACAATAATAATATTATAACAAACATCGTGAAAGAGAAACATTAAGAAAGACATAAATAGCAATGCCGTATCATCAATTTATATAAAAGGTACTTGAATTTCTAAAAAATTCGAATAACTAAAATAAAAAAAAAAGAATGAAAAATTATTAACAATCATTAAAATTGGAAATTTTACATACTGCTATTGATAATTAATTGAATGTAAGTAAAAATTACACTAATATAAAGAATTAAGTGAAAAATTCATCAATTTGAAAAAAATTAATAATTTAGAAGATAAAATATTAGCAATATAAGTTATCTTTTGTTGTAAATTTGAAAAATAGAGAAATTTCGATCAATTTTTTTAATATTTTTGTATTAAGACTTAGATAAGAGTACAAAAACAACATAATTAAAATGGTTAAAAATTTCCAATTTGAAATATTAATTTTATATTCTTTTTATTTAATTAGTTACAAAATTCAAATTTGATTAATTTTTTAATATTAAACTATCCAAGATTATATTATGTATTGGACTATAATTATTGAGATCTGAAATTATATTTAAGCAATTATTACCATTTTTCTTAATAAAGGACATTTCTGCTATTAATCTTTTAAATTAATTAGGTTCATGATGTAAAACTGTAACATTTTCCCAATCAATTAAAGTCCAGGTTCAACCTGGTGTTTAGCCACGATTTTATGGTTTTTTGTATTTTTTCTAAAATTTTCATAATGTTCTTTAATTCTAGTAGAAAGTAATCTACCAGTTTTACCAATACAATATTTGTCACAATTCAAACATTGAATGAATTTGATAAATTTATAAAGTTTTTAATCAATTCTCAAATTTGTTGTGATAATAAAATGATTTAAAATCCTTTTAATTACAAAAGATAACTTTCCATGATAAAAAATAGACATTGTTGGTTTAAAAATTAAATTACTATCTATATTTATATTATTTTAGTTAGATAAAGAATCTTTAATTATCCTGATGAGGAAAACTATTCGTTTTCGAAACGTCGATGAATTGGAATAAATGATCCAGCAAATGAATTCTTTTTGGTCTGAAGTATGTCATTTTTACCATCTCTAACATTATATGTTTATAAATTATATCACTCAGACAAATAACATCGTTTTCCAACATCTTTTCTAATCTAACTAATGATAT
>CAKNWT010327184.1:1918-12147 GCA_932066315.1 Andricus coriarius | reverse complement strand
CTCCTTGGAAAACTAGATTTACTGTCTCATCTGGAAATTATCGTGTGACAACAAACAACGTCACCTTCCAGACGGGCGTCTTTTAGGGCGATACCATGAGCCCTTTACTTTTGTGCATCATACTTCTGCCTCTACCTCTCGCACTACGAAATTGTTCTGGATACCTCTGTGGCGACACTAACCAGCGCCAGCATAAGGTCATTTATGTATTTTATATCGATGACCTGAAGTTCTATGCCTCTGGTAAAGGCAAACTTCAAACTGCCATAAATATCGTTGCGAAGTACACAGGAGAGATTGGGGTGGAATTTGGATTGGATAAATATGCCAAAATTTATCTGGAGAACGGAAAGATTGTTGGTGTTCCCGAGGACCCTGAGCTTGTGGATATAGATGTTATCAGACATCTGCGACTAACATTATTGCCGTCCCGGTTCTACTCTTCTCGTTTGGGGTAGTTCAATGGACGAAGAACGAACTTAAGGCCCTTGATGTAACCACACGTAAGATCATGCATATGCATTGAAGCATATCGTAGCCAATGGCAGAGATCCTCTCCTAAAAATGGTCAGGAACCAAGAGATGATTGGTGAATCAGCGTTCCTTTACAAAGCCGCGGAGCAAGCGGCCGAGACCCTTGGCCTGCATTTTAACATCAGAAGTGAAGAAAGTGCATTACTCCATCTAGATGCTTCACTTCTGAAAGCCGAAGTGAAGAAAGGAGAAGTTCAAAAATTCCATCAAGAGCTGCTCTACAAGAAAATGCACGGAAATTTTCACAGAAATGTAGAAAAACAGTCCTTGTCGGAGGAGCAAACTTTTGCTTTCCTCAGATCATCAGGCCTTATTTCAGGTACAGAGGGTTTCATTTTCGCATGCCAGAACGGTTTCATTTCCACCATAGCATACCGCTACCGCATTTTATGTCAAGAAGTTCCCAGCGATAGGTGCAGAGCGTGTCATGCACACGCTAAGTACCTGGAACACATACTATCGGGGTGTCCCACCCACGCAGGAACGACGTACATCTACAGACATAATGCGGCCCTAAGAGTCCTTTATTTCCATCTTTGCCGCTCTTACAGTGTTGGCCGCGACCCTGCCCTGCCGGACGCTCCGAGGGAGATAGAGTCAATCGATAGAGCGGAAAATTCTACTTTCAGATACGTAACCAAGTCATAGGTCAATTGCAACGTTCCAGGTCAGTTAAAGGTTATTTGAAGTTAACAACGTTTTCCAAGAGGTCAGTGTAATAAAGGAAATTTTTCATTAAAAGTTCGAGATGTTCTGGTGAGAGTTCTGTTTCTCCCCAAAGAGTTATATCGAAAAGTCCTATACCGTTTTTCGATACCTAAGTCAATACCTAATGCGATACCATAAGTCCTATATCATTTTTCTATCTCCATACGAATATTACGAATCGAAACTAAATTTACGTATTACGAGTACATGCTTACTATCTTTCGCTAAAAGATTATTATGGCGTAAGCTAAACTTTCGGAACGCGAGAGGGTATCTGTATTAATGATGCGTGGTTCGAAAGATCGAGTTCGATCTTATTATCAAGTTCGTTTGCTTTTTAGTCGCACTTTTCGTAATAGAGAAGGGTTAAATTATGTCCCAAAATCAACAATTGAAAGAACTGTAATGCGCTTTATGAATCATTTAGTTAACGTCGAGCTAGTGATGAGCGTGACGTTGCTCCTGATACAGTGCGAAATATTTTAAAAAGCATTAATTTCCATCCTTACAAAGTTCATCTGGTACAAGAGCTCAATGAAGACGATCCCGATCGTCAAGTAGAATTTTGTGAAATTATGATTGACAGAATTGATAGAGATCCTCTTTTCTTGTACAATACAGTATTTCGAGATGAAGCTACTTTCACTTTAAAAGGTGAAGTTAACAGGCGAAATTGTAGATATTGATCCGACACAAATCCTGATTGGATGTTGGAGAGTCATACACAATATCCGCAAAAGATTAATGTTTGGGCCGGTATCTTGAATGATACATTTGTAGGCCCTTTCTTCATCGATGGTAACCTCAAAACCCGTTCATATGAAGAGCTTCTCAGAAACCAAATTGTACTAAGAATAAGGGAGATTACAGGCGATAATTTTCAAAATATTTGGTTCCAGCAGGACGGAGCAGCGACTCATTACGATAGGGTGGTTCGAGCATATGTGGATACCCAGTTCCCTTATAAGGGGATTGGAAGAAGGGGTGAAATCGAGTGGCCTGGTAGATCTCCTGATCTGATTCCTCTCGACTATTTTCTTCAGGGTTATTTAAAGAGCAAAGTATACTCAGTGCAACCCCAAAGCTTAGACGAATTGCAGAATCGGATTCTGCAAGAGGCTACTTTGATTGATAAAAAGATGATTCGTAATGCTGTAACTCATTTTTACAATCTGATAAGTTTTTTTCAAGAAGCTCAAGGTTTTCAGTTCGAACATCTTCACTGAAGCGTGAGAGGCAAGGGGACTCACGCTAATCAAGCACCCCAAAGGGAACAGAATTTACTACGTCCACGTCGTTGTTCCTGGGTAATCCTAAACGTAAACGTAAACTGTTGGAAAAAACCTTGAAAAAACCTTGGAGATCATCACCAAGATTAATACAGAGCTCACCCAATGAATTTCTCGTTAAAATTGGCTTCAGGAGTTACACCGACCTCTTGGAAAACTTTGTTAATTTCAAAAATCCTTTAACTGACCTGAAACGTTACAATTTACCTATGCCTTGGGTACGTACTTAAACGTAGTATCTTTCGCTCTATCGATTGCAGATGTGAAAAATGGGGTTTCCATTAAAAAAAAAAAAAAAAAAATTTGACCTTTAAAAAGCCATGATTGTCAACTTCAAGGTCAAAATGAAGGTAACCATGGAATTCCTCGATGAAAAATATTTCAGGAATTGCACAAAACAAAGTTGACCTTCAAAAGCCATGAAGGTCAACTTCAAGGTCAAAATAAAGGTCACCATTGGATTCCCCGTTGAAATTTACTTCAGGAATGACCTTAGCTTTTTTGAAATATACTTTACCTGAGAAAATATCTAACCGCCCCCGGACTTTTTAGACTATATATTAATTATTTGACTTTGACTTTGACCGACAGTGCATTTTTGCAGTAGGATCAAGCTGTCAGCTGTCATCGCGGTATGGCGACAGTTGGCTTGCTTCACACTTCACGTCGTTGCTACATTTTTTTACCCTCAGTTCTTAGCTGTTATCGTACTTTTTCCATAAAATCAGATACTTATCCAAAGTCTTGCCACTGCGAAACCTTTTCCGAGGTCCAGAAAATCTTCAACGTGCGTTTTTAAAATCTAAATCCCGATTCGTCGAATCCTAGTGATAAAGCATAGCTGCTTCAAAAGTTACGCTATTTTTTTGGACACCGTTACAACAGCCTTAAGGGAATTTATAATTCCTGTTACCTTTTACTAAAAATCGTTATTAAAACTTGCGGATCTTCTAAAACAAATTACCTCATTTTGAAATTCATCTTTCTTTTCGAATTGTGGTCTAATCGAAAATCAGTGTATGTTTTCATCTGCAACAATAGCATCCGTTAAAACTCCAATTATCAGCAATTACGTCGCAAAGTATTATAAATGTGCTTTAGTATTTCCCTTGCGCGGGTAAAGGTAAGCTTTGGGCCCAAGAGTGTTTTGGCCTGTCTGCAACCAGAGACCAAATCCCACTCATTCTGATGTTGCTCAGTCAGCCAAACGTTAATTTCTTCAGTGACTGACCTACTGGAAATACCTACAACTGGCTCGGGTCCAGTAAAATTTCTTCTTGCTGCTAGTTTGGCTAGCGTATCCGATATCTCATTGCCCTTGATATCGCTGTGTCCAGGGATCCATAGCAGAGTAACTCGGTTTTCCGTCGCTAGCATATTTAGTGCCTCGAAGCACTCCCATACTAATAGCGACGTGGTCGTTGTTCCATTCAAGGCCAATATAGCAGCCCTGCTGTCTGAGCAGATTCGGATGTTTCTTTTGTTGCCATACTCCTTTGCCTTGTAGGAGCACTGTAGTATGGCCATAATCTCAGATTGTAGAACTGTGGCGTAGGACGCCAATTCCATTGTGAAGCTCATTCCATTCTTTCTACGATATACACCGGCTCCTGCATTCTCCTCGTTCCTGGAGCCATCTGTAAACCAGTTGTCTCCATCACTGGGCAGATGTGCGTCGCTTTCAACCCATTCCTCCTTCGTGGATATAGTCCAATCAACGAAGAAAAATTGTTATTACAACTTTAAAATAGCGTGTAACCAAAAACAGAATTTTCACTCTTTCCCATAGTAAATTCAACAATCGATGTAGTATCGCAATTTAAATAAAAAAAGCATTTATGATGATTTTCATTGGAACAACCATGTGTCTAGCATGGCCAGTATTCGCCGTAGCAGACGATTCGTGATTATTTTCTGATCAGGTAGTGATAGTGAAATAAACGAATAGCTGTGGTGAACAACAGATGGACAGACATTCGACAGTGTTTATATAAGGATTTTCAACGTAGCCTACGTTACTCTAAAGAACTAGAGGTTTTGGAAAAACACTGCATAGTTGTGTTGGAATTTATATTAGTTTTGAAATTACCTAGCGCATGATGTGACAAAGATTCTGGATTCAGTTCATGTACATTTATTGGCGCTGTGAAAAAAAATATAAGAGTTGTTAATTAATTTGATTTAAGCAAAAATTTTGTTCAGTATACGCAGAAAAAAGTCCTACAAAGAATTTATAACACAAAGTATTTAGAAAAATTTTTCAGCACGGTGCGTGTTTAATTTATTTTATTACAACTTTAAAATAGCGCGTAACCAAAAACACAATTTTCACTTTTTCCCATAGTAAATTCAAAAATCGATTTAGTATCGCATTTTACATAAAAAAACATTTATGATGATTTTCATAGGAACAGCAATGCGTCTAGCATGGTCAGTATTCGCGGTAGCAGACGATTCGTAATTCTTTTCTGATCAGGTAGTGATAGTGAAATAACCGAATAGCTGTGGTGAACAACAGACGGACGGACATTCGACCGTGTTTCTATAAGGATTTTCAACGTAGCCTACGTAACCCTAAAGAACTAGAGGTTTTGGAAAAGCACTGCAAAAGTTGTGTTGGAATTTATATTAGTTTTGAGATTACCTAGCGCATGATGTGACGAATATTCTGGATACAGTTCATGTAGATTTATTGGTGCTGTAAAAATAAATATAAGAGTTGTTAATTAATTTGATTTAAACAAACATTTTTGTGAGTATACGCAGGAGAAAGTCCTACAAAGAATTTATAACACAAAGTATTTGGAAAAATATTTCAGCTCGGTGCGTGTATAATTTATTTTATTACAACTTTAAAATAGCACGTAACCAAAAACAGAATTTTCCGTCTTTCCAAAAGTAAACTCAACAAACGATGTAATATTGCATTTCACATTTAAAAAATCATTTATGACGATTTTCATGAGAACATCCATGCGTTTAGCATACCTAGCATTCGCGATAGCAGACGATATGTAATAATTTTCAGATAAGGTAATGATAGTGAACTAACGTAATAGGATTGGTAAGCAACAGACGGACGGACATCCGACCGTGTTCATATAAGGGTGTTCAGCGTAGCCTATGTTAGTTGACAAAACTAGTGGTTTTTGGAAAAACACTGCAATACTTGTTTTTGAATTTATTTTAGTTTTTAAATTACCTTGCTGATGATCTGACCATTGTTGTGGGTACGTCGGTGCTGTAAAAAGAAATATAGGAATTATTTATTAACAAATTTCATCAAGGAATTTTAATGTTAATGATTTTATTTAAAGAAAATTTTTTTCAGCATGCACAGGAAAAATTCCTACACAGAATTTAGAACACAAAGTATTTTGAAAAAATGTTTAGCTCGGTGCATCTCAAGAGGTTCATTTTGAAAATTGGAACTGAAATGGGAAAATTTTTTTAGGTATACAGTCAAAGAGTTAAGCCCTGAATCAAGCCCTGATGATCTGAGAAAAGGATATGTTTGCTCCTTCGACCAGGACTGTTTTTTTTTACATTCCTGTGAAAATGTCCGTGCATTTTATAGTCAAGTAGCTGTTGATGGAATTGTTCGACTTCTGCTTTCTTCACTACAGCTTTCAAAAGTGAAGCAACGAGATAAAGTAATCCACTACAATTCGGTTCTGAAGACATCGGAGATTCAGAAGTTCGCGTCCACCTTGATGGCGTGAGATGTATATTCGCGGAACAGACGAATTGTTATGCAAGCTTTTATGCATATGCATGCTCTTACGTTTGGTGATTTCAAAGTCCGTAAGCTCGTTCTTCGTCCAGTGAAACACCCCAAACGAGTAGAGTAGAACCGGGACGAAAAGTATGTTAGTCGCAGATACCTTTTTCAACGCCGACAGATTTGAAGACCAGATCCGCCGAAGAAGATACTTGTATCTGCTTTGGAGAGACTCTTTAACTGATGTTACGTCCTGAATGCGGCTTTGAGGCACGCATAGATATGTATAGGTCTCTCCTGTGTTGAGATATCTAATAACACTTATATCCACAAGTTAAGGGTCCGTGGGAACGCCAACAATCTTTCCTTTCTTCAGATGAATTTTGGCATATTTATCCGATCCAAAAAGAATTGTTTACACAAAAAAATATATTCAAAAAAATAAGAATCTTTCAAATGATGGTCTATTAATATATGCATTACGCAAATATTCGAAAAAAACAATATAGTTAACCAAATATAAAAAACTGTTATTTTATATTAATTTTACAACTAAGTGTTCATTAATTATGTAAACAATTGGTCCTCCTATCAATGATTAATTGTCCGATTGAACGTAAAAAAATACCTTTCAATACGTCAATAGGAAAACGAAATAACTTAAACGAACAGGAATTGTTTGTACGATTACAAGTTAGTGAAAAAATCCTTTAAAAAATCTTACTCACCGAATCAAAATAATTTAGGACAAAAAAGGGAAAATCAGAGCTTATATGCGTCAATTATGCACAAAATTTGTCATTTCAGTTCATGAAGCCATTTTAGTTACCATTTACAGTAAAGTGGGGAGCATCAAAATTGAAAATAGTTTATCGAAAATCATTCTCTGGTTATTCTTTGACCAATCCTAACGATTTCCCGCAAGCTCAGTTTAAACCCAGAAACGTGAATCTCGTTTTTTCGATCATGTGTGTTTTTTATTTGATGAGTTACATACTTGCAAGTTTTTCGCACAGAAAGTGAATTTCGAGAATGATATTTTTTTGAAATTATTTAATAAATTGTTTAAGGCATTGTTACATTATTTACTAAACATTATTAATCATCCACTTATAAATTTTCACGGGAAAAGTGGAAAAATTCTAGTTTTTATAATTCTCTTACACTACGTCGGCCCTTATTAAGATATTGTTTCTTTCAAAAGTTATACCTCGATTGTACAAACTTGAAACAATTATCATTCTTCTTTTAATAAAGTCAGAGTCATAGTGGTATCCAACATTGAACATAACCAGTAAGAACACATACTTTTGGGTTTTAGCCTCTGTACAATGGATAAGAGAATAGTTGCTGTGCGTATCTTATCTATGATTCAATGTTTCGCCTGACCAATCAGCTTTTAGAGCTCCTCACTCGTGTCGCATTTGGTTCAACTAACTTGCGACAACATGAACTGTAATTTACGGATTCCAGATTTTTTTTGTATAATAATGTTCAGCCTTCTATTATTATTAGTTGGGTTAAGACCTTAACAGTCCCTGAAGCTTGAGTAATCCCGTTGCGTCCCCTTGTGAGCCTAAGAGTGACCCCAAAGCCATCTTCATAAGGAGAGGACGCAGCCGCACCATTGGCTGATATCTCTGTCTTACTGATGCAGTAACAGCCAGTGAGTGTTAGACGTTTCCCCGCAATCGCAGCGCAGTAACAAAGGATGTGAGTAGCTGTCTGATCATCCCTTCCGCACATACGATAGAGGGGAATTTCCGCAAGCCCTATCTTATGTCTGTGATATCCGCGGTTTCCATGTCCTATAAATATTTCTGTTAGGACTTTGACCTGTTTTCTCCCGAGCTTAAGTATTTCCCTTGCGCGGTTGAAGTTAGGCTTCGGTCTTTATGGAGCGTATGCATACTCTGTGGTGTCAAAAACCACTGCTTTATCAAGCTGCAGCCGAAGATGAGGAAGCGACATTAGAACCAACCGCGAAAAGCAGGCACCTCCTGAGAGATTATCACGATTTCAGGACAAGAAGAAACATTAACATGCAAGTTCCTCCTAAGCCCCAAGATCCGGCTGAAATCGATGCCTCCCTGCAAGGATAAATCTCGCAAGAGTCCGAACTCTGGACCATCAATTGCTCAGTTTATGGTGCTGCGAAAGCTTTGGCTGATTCAAATCGAAGGCTCAAACCGATGATGGATCAAAAGACCAAAAGACGGTTCCATCAACTGAACAAGAATATTGGATGGGCAAGACAGAATGCGTGCCGTGTTCAATGTGTGATTGACTACATAAAATCTGGTAGACCATTCGCAATGAGGAGAAGACAGAAGAGGGAGAGATGAATCAGGGAGAGAGGTATACAAGATCCCGAAAACACTTAAGTTGAAAGAAAATACTGACATCATCATCCGCTTCGAAGAATTTTGTGACAACCTCATAAAATCTGAAAAGGAATGTCAATCAATCACTGCCGAAGAGGTGAAAAAAGCACTTAGTGGTACGAAGAACCTTTCCGGTGCTAGACCAGATTGTATGAAGAACTTCCAACATTTGGCGCTCATATTCACCTCATATTTAAAGTCGGGGACGCCCATTCTGCAGTGGCTGCTGTTTGGACGCACTATACTCTTACCGAAAAAAGGCAACTTGTCCAACCTAGAGAATTACAGGCCAATAACTTGTTTGAACACACTGTATAAGATCTTTACAGCTGTCTCAAACAACAGGATTGTTCGGCGAATTGAGCCTGTGTGGCGTAAGATGTACGAACAACGTGGCTCAAAAAAAGGTGTAGCAGGCTGTCGAGAGAACCTGCTAATTGACAAGTGTGTATGTAAAGACGCTGCAGCCCATCAACGCGTCCTGTCAATGACCTGAATTGACTACTGGAAAGCTTTCGATTCAACCTCTCATACACTTATCATCTGTCTGTTGGAAAGCTTGAAGGTGCATCCACACATAGTGAGATCTGGAAATTACTGTGTGACAACAATCAATGTTACCTCCCAAAAGGGCGTCTTTCTGGGCTATACAATGAGCCCTTTGGTTTTTTGCATCACACTTCTAATTCTATCTCTCGCACTACGTAATTCTTTTGGATACCTCTTTATTTTGGATAAATGTGCCAAAATTCATCTGAAGGACGGAAAGCTTGTTGGCGTTCCCGAGGACCCCGAGCTTGTGGATATTAGTGTTATCAGACATCTGAACACTGGAGATACCTATACATACCTGGGCGTGACTTGAATCCGCATTCCGGACGTAACACCAGTAGAGGAGTCTCTCCGAAGCAGATACAAGCATCTTCTTCGACAGATTTAGGGCCCGTTTCACCAAACTCCGTTAAAAAGTTGATCCTCGGTTAAACTGATAATCGACGGTTAAATATGGCGTATGGCGTTCATTTTAACCTGTTTTAACTGGCCGTCAGTTGACCAATGATTTAACCGAGGTTGGTGGAACTGTCCCTTAGTCTTCCAATCTGTCAGCGCTAAACAAGGTATCTGCGACTAACATGCTTGCCGTCCCGGTTCTACTCTACTCGTTTGGAGTGGTTCAATTGACGAAGAACGAACTTAAGGCCTTTGATGTCGCCACACGTAAGACCATGCATATGCATGAAAGTTTCTATGTAAATTTGTCAGTTCCACGATTATACATTTCACGCCGTCAAGGCGGACGTGGACTTCTGAATCTCCAGTGTCTGTATAACCGAATTGTTTTAAGTACAGCTTATATCGTAGCCAATGGAGGAGATCCGCCCCTAAAAATGGTCAGGAACCGCGAGATGATTGGTGAAGGAGCGTTCCTTTACAAAGCCGCGGAGAAAGCGGCCGAGGCCCTTGGCCTGAATTTTAACATTAGAAGTGAAGAGAGTGCATTACTCCATCTAGATGCTTCACTTCTAGAAGCCGAAGTGAAGAAAGCAGAAGTTCAAAAATTCCACCAAGAGCTACTCGACAAGAAAATGCACG
>CAKNWT010327182.1:0-12695 GCA_932066315.1 Andricus coriarius | reverse complement strand
CCGTCCGCGTGGTTTGTAGCCCCGGGCAGAAAATCTCATAGTTTCGGTCGGGTATCAGGCAAGGGGGGGGGGGGAGGTAGTGTTGCGCGGGAAAGTGAGGGTATTGAAATGTATGGGGATTGGGGGAGGAAAAATATTTATTTTTTGTAGGCGGGCGGCGCCTACTTTGACCAATTTTTATTTAAGAGACTTTAAAAAAATATTATTTTATTGATGTAATTTTACTGTGACTCTTGGAGCAGATTCTTGGAAAATCACATATTTCATTTATGTCTTGAAGGAAAGATTTAGAGAAAGTATGGTACCGGGGTAAACATAATTCGCTTATTGACACCCCTCCTTTCAGCATTTTCACTCCGCCCTATATTGAATGTACATCCATTTAATCTCTCCCCTTCGGTGGCATATCCATTCTTATTAGGCGAATAAATGGACGTGCCGTCTTTTACAATCAAATGAAAGTAGGGGTAGTAGAGTCTAACCAAGCTAACGTGTTGTATGTGATTATTCTGTGAGACCTTTCGTTCCTTTCACCATCGAGAACTCTTAGTCGTGAAGTACCGGAATACCGCAGGCCGGTAGTTTCATTCCGAAGATTGGTGACCAATGGCGCGTAAACAACGTGCAGACGACGAATCTACGGACTGTAGGTGGTAATTCCTGAGGAAAGTGCAGAAGCTCCGCTACCGATGTTTATCTTCTTCCTGCATTTCTTCTACTTCGACCTTTTAAGACTTTCTGGCTTCTTCAATCTTGACTGACTACGATTTCATCACAAATTTATAATGCTTCAGACTTTCGCAAGAGAAATCATCAAACTGTTAAGCTGTTTGAATAAACTCATTTTATAACAAAAATTCTTCCTAAACTACAGGTTTTTTTTTAAACTTGTACTGTCCTCCGCATTGCCATTTTTTTCCACTAGAACTGTGTAGAATTCTTGCGTAATAATAACTTATTAACGTGTAGCCAATACAGAAAATAATTGGTACATAACGTTAACTATGATTAAAATCTGAATAGTGTATTAGAATCTCTATGACATACGTGAAATCCTTGCATCATGTCGGATTTTATAGAAAAGTAAATTACAGATTTACAACCAGTAGAATGAATTTTGTGTGGGTGGATGAATGGATTGTGTCGATTTGTTTAAAAAAATTATATATTCAGTATACTTCATTCATTTAATTTAAATTCTTTAAAAATGTTAAATACATTTAAATACTAAGTTTTAGGATAACAATGTTCAAAATTGAAATTTTTTCACTGAAATATGTGTACAAAATCGAGAGAGTATGATTTCTGTATAAAACTCAATTTTGTCAAAAAGTGTATGGTTTGATTCACAACCTTTAATGATTAGAAATTTTATGTTAATGACCATTCTAAATAAAAAAATCTGCCCGCTGCGCGGGCACATTCTCGTCTCGCTCAATCCGCGTGGCTCGCTTCGCTTGCAAGTTTGAGCACGCCTAGCGCGCGCGACTGTTGGTTCTCGCGCTTCGCGCTCGATAACGTGTGTACCTCGTGCTGCGCGCTCGGTCTTTGTATTTTTCCCACATTTGTGCACAGGCCTTTAAAAATTAAAGGTGATTGTGCATTCTGTTTTGTTAAAAGCTCCTTTGGCTTTAACGAACACATTCTCATCACGTGTCTCATGCTTCGCACTCGATTTTATCGTAAATGCGAACTTTTCTACATTATTTTCAACTTTACTATATCAAGTGTATATTTCATATATTTATTTCTGTACCTCGGTCTGGGGCTGCTTATTCAGATATTGCAAAATAATGTACACATTTTATTTTTCATGATTACTTTAATATTTATTTTTTATTTTGCATTAAATTTTATTCTCAGCTACCCTGAAAAATGTATCATTTCAATAAATTTATCTTATTACAATTCATAACATGCATTGGCATTGAAACAAAAGTATTATCATTGTTCTGCTCTTATAATTTGAAAAAATCATATCCTATTTAAAAAAATGGTTACGTAACATTTTATTGCAACTTGTGTCGTTTGTCCATAATTTTAATTTATTTTACATTAATTTTTAATGTTATTTTTCACGATTTAAACTGAAAATACGCATCATAGCGTAATGTGGTCTTAAGAAAATTTGTAGATATAATTTAGGCCAAAAATTTTGTTAATTAAAATGTTATTGTCGCTTGTGTCCTTTTTTACAAAAATTTATTTTTTTTATACTTTGAATGTTATCTTTTCGAATTAAAACTAAAATTACGCTACATATCAAAAAATTATTGATGACAAATTTAGATGAGTTTTTAATCTTTTTCGGAAGAGCAACTTTTGTCTATTAATATTTTCCATAGTATGCGTCGTTCGTCCAAAAATTTAATTTTTGAAGTTTTAATATTGTTTTTTACGAATAAAACAGAAACTACACATCCTATCAAAAAATAATTCATAAAAAATTTGTAGATCCTCCTTGGGGCCACAATTTTTGCTGATTCATTTTTTTCTGTACCTTGCATAGTTTGACCGCAAAATGGAATTTTTGATTGTTTATTATTTTTTGTGCGATCAAAATTTCATTTTTCGATTTTTCAAGAAAATTCCAAAGGTTTTTTTGATAGTCCTTAAAAATTATCCGGTATACAGACGACGACAACGTCAGCGACGAAAGACGACGACAGACGGACAGACACCGACGTACAAACTATTATTCTGACTCAGAGGGCCTCAAAACGTCGACATTTGATGGAAACCACGAAAGTTATTTTTCACATAAAATCAATACCTTCTCATTATGATGAGAATGTAAAAAATATAGATACACTTAATATTGAGTAATGTCAGAATTAGGTGTTGTGTTCGGTCGAACCGAATTTGGAAAGTGTCCACGCCCATTTTATGACTTGTACTTAAGGATTGGGTTGAGGGTTCCGAGAAGTGTTAAAAGCTTCATTTTGGTTTTGGGGGAAAGTTGGTGCGCCAGAGAAACACGTATGTTCAATGAGTCCTTCGGGAAACCTTCGAAGATGCACATCGACACATCCTCGTGACTTTTCCATGCCCCCATCTCGTTGTATTGTAAACGCGCGTTTTGAAGTGAGGATATCAGTGCAGTGATTGTGATCGGCCCAGGGCCATACGAATGGACGAACGAGGATATCAGTGCAGTGAATGAGATCGGCCCAGGGCCATACGAATAGACGAACGAGGAGAACAATCCGATAGTAAAATCGGCCCAGGGTCGTGTATTAACGAAATTAACGATACGAATTGTTTGATTCGAAAGACATACACACACACACACACACAAACATTCCATGACTCACATCATTCACTCTTTCTTAAAGTTCAATATTTTCATTTTGTGAACAAAACATTGTTTTTCCTTTCTCGAGGGGTTTTGGCCGTAAGGTCTTTCCCCTCTGGGTCTAATAAAATTCTTCTTATTACGACCCAAGGTGACTAGTTCTTCATTTAAATCGCCTCCCCTTAATCACGATTCCTCGCCACCTTTGACGAGCTTTCGACAAACAAAACATGGTGCCTCCTGTGAGGTGTGACTCACTCCCATTCACGAAATAATATGACCACAGTTTTTGTCCCCCTCCCTCTCTCATCGGACACGTCACTATCACGAAGGAAGATTGACTCTCTCCGATACTACAAGATGACAAGACCTTCAAAAACAAGATAAGTTTACATAGTTTTTCTTAATTTTCGACCATGCGTAACATTATTTCATATTGACACGAGTGGAAAATTGTTAGTATATCAATATGGAACGTATAACCGTTATCGCCCAAAAACGTGCAACGCTTGTGGGGCAGATCGCGTCACTATACACTGCAGTTTCGGAGGGGACGATATGTGAGACAAATGCGCAGTTGCGTCTCAGACGCGTCACCAAACTGTTTCATAATTATGAAGAGCTCAATGACGAGCTTGCGTTGTTAGATGGGACGAACGAAGGGTTGAATCAAATGTCGGTAATTCAAGATAGGTTTTATGAGGTCGCATCCAATGTCGAATGCTTGTCGAGCGCCGGTGCATCATTATCTAGTGGAACGATTACAGGTAATCCGCTCGGAAATTCATCTTTTGTCGAAAAGCAACGATCGCTCAAACTTCCGGTCGCCGAATTACCAAAATTTAACGGGGATCATAACAACTGGCTCTCATTTAAAAATACGTTTCTTTCGATGATCGACGTGCGTACGGACATCGACGACTTGAGTAAATTTCTGTATTTAAAAAATTCCTTGACAGGCCCGGCCTTGAACAAAATTGCGTTGTATAATGCCAGCTCAGAGAATTATAAAAGGGCATGGCTCTTGATTGTTGATTCCTACGAGAAGAAGCGCGTTCTTTTTTCAAAACATTATGATGCTATCCTTGATATCGCGCCTTTGAAAAATGCTACTTCTGAAAACTTATCAAAACTCATCGACGAGGTTCGTCAACATTTGAATATGCTTGAATCGTTAGAAGTAAAACCAGATCAGGGATTAATTGTTCGACTCCTTGAAAGGGCACTTCCTTCTGACATCAGACAAAAATGGGAGGAAACTCTCAGTCTTGATGTTCTTCCCGATCTTGACCAGTTTTACAAATTTGTTAACGAAATGTCTTTCAGGCTTAGTGCTCTTGAGCAAGATGCCGCTCGTATTGGGAGTAAACGTCGCGTTGATCGAGAACCGCATGGGGCGAAATTTCGAAAGGGGAATTCGAGTGCGCGTGTGTTTATTACTACCCAATCTCAGATTTGTGCTCATTGCCAAGGAACTCATTCTTTTTATATATAAATGTCCGGCATTCGATAAATTAACTACCTCACAACGTTGGGACGCGGTGAAATCGAAACAACTCTGCAGGAACTGTCTCAGCACGCATCAAGGGACTTGTAAGTCTACAAGTGATCGGCCCAGGGCCATACGAATGGACGAACGAGGATATCAGTGCAGTGAATGAGATCGGCCCAGGGCCATACGAATAGACGGACGAGGAGAACAATCCGATAGTAAAATCGGCCCAGGGTCGTGTATTAACGAAATTAACGATACGAATTGTTTGATTCGAAAGACATGCACACACACACACACAAACATTCCATGACGCACATCATTCACTCTTTCTTAAAGTTCAATATTTTCATTTTGTAAACAAAACATTGTTTTTCCTTTCTCGAGGGGTTTTGGCCGTAAGGTCTTTCCCCTCTGGGTCTAATAAAATTCTTCTTATTACGACCCAAGGTGACTAGTTCTTCATTTAAATCGCCTCCCCTTAAACACGATTCCTCGCCACCTTTGACGAGCTTTCGACAAACAAAACATGTTGAACCTAATGACATTTTTATTCGTCAGCATTCAAAATTTAACAAATCCGTTTATCAGCACCCATCGTACGGAAAAATTTCGAAGAAAGATAAACTGCTCTTAACATTTTACACCAAAACAGATGACTTTGTAATCCAAAAGTTCGAATTTCCTATTTAAAAAGATGAATGCACAACAAAAGAGTTGAATTTTTAACTGAACTGATAAATCTTGAACCAATCAAATGAAATTTCAACAAAACTCTCAATATTTTTTTTTAATTTAAAACTGAAGTGTTTTGATTTAAGCTTTTTAATGTTTTTGCATTTTTGTATTGAAATTTCATGTTGCAAATACATAAGCAGTGAACGTAAAATCATACATACAGATGACGTAACGATTCGTTACTTTGCGTGATATAATGGTAATGGTAAATAATGTTTTTATGAACTCTTTGAATCAGTATGTATAGTACTTCACTGGGTCAAGTCAGTGAGGATTATCGCTGATTAATCAGTAAAACCCCACTGAATAATCATTCAAATCCTTGTTAATTGGATTCAGTGACGTACTTCTTACTAATTAGACAGCAGATAAATTACTAAAGTTTGAATAAATAAAAGTAATTTAATGGTAGTTTATAACAAACTCGATCCTCCATGGATCTATACATTGTATATAGTTCAATTTTATTTCTCACCTATGAAAGTCCGCCGTTAAGATAAGGCGAAAGTTCTGGATTCTTTAATGTTTATTTTTAGCGATCAATAGAAAACAATGGAAAGACGAATGTTATAATATGGTATATGTATTATATTGACTAGCCAATTCTTCTTTCGTGGAGTAGATAAAAGACCACACAAATTAGGCGATTAAATTCTATCCTCTTATAGTATTTTATATATCATAAGACTTTTAAGAAGCTTTCAGTTTTATAGAAATGTTGCACGAAATCTGAATTTTGTATCAGGCTTGGTTGAAGAACATACATACCAAATCACAAGAGTAAAATTATTGTGGAAACCAATTAATTATATTCATATTGGGTCGATAACTTAATTCGTGCAGTTTTATTTCAAAATTTGAACGTTTATTTAAGAAAAACATGTACAATAGTATTATTCAAAGTATTTCCCATCTGAAGCGTTTTGAAATGGCTGCTTGAGTGATTCCTAAAGATTCCGCGAGCTCTTCTTGTATTTGACAACAATCTTCATCTTCCAGTTCTTCATCTTCAAACTTTTTTGGCTGTCCAGGACGTTCTTCGTCTTCCAAGCCAAAATCATCACTTTTAAATCGTGCAAACCACTTTTGGGACGTTCGCTCCACCAAAATACGTCCGTTCCACCAAAATACGATGACTTGCGGCAGCAGTTTTCTTCATATTAAAGTAATGAAGGAGAACTCCCCGCAAAAACACTTTTTCAGGCACAAAGTTCGACATATTTGAGTGAAAAAAAATTGTTGTTTATGCTTCAAATGAATGACATATACTGAAACAGACGCACAATGACAGAAGCTTTCCAACGCATGTTCGCTATATTGGAACGATGGAATAATAATCAAGTTACGCCATCTCTTCGAAACCCGCACGAATTAAGTTATACGCTCAAGAATTTCATTGAAAGTAGGACCATGAAATTGACTGAAGTATATTTAATTTAGAGACCAACATTTTTTAAGAGGATGATCGGTTTTTCTGAAAGGATGTATATTAAAAACACGTAGCTGTGTCCAACGCTTTATAAATTATACATTAGACGTGATTTTTCCTATTTATGAAAAGTTAACTCGGGTAGAAGATTGACGTTTTTTTATCGCCCTATGTATCTTCGACCCTGTGTTACTTTCAAGATTATACAGTTTACTACTTCGTCAATATTGACTAAGGATGATGTTATGTCACACAAACATTTGCCTGCTTTTCACTCTCTAATTTTCATGTATCAACATGTTCACAAATGTTTTTCTTTTTATGATTTATATATTATTGTTATATGTCTCTAAACTTTAACGCCCCATACTCTATTATAAAGAAGGTAAATGAGCAATTAATTTCTTCTGATCTAATCTTAGTAAAATGATTTTAAAGTAGTCTTCAGAAAAATAAAGTTTCATTGTGTGTGACTTATCAGGGTGTCAACCTGACCATGAAATCAGTAAAGCCGGAAATAACCATTCATAACCAGCTGATAAAATGGAATAAAATTCTTAATTTCTTTTTTCCGGAAGAAAAATATCAAGCAGACCAATAAAATTTTCCTTTTAATTCATATCTTTCTAAATCCTATTGTATATATACAATATTCTTAGAGCATCTTTCCCTTATTCAGTTGTACACAGATGGGCACTTTAGTTTCTGTAATTTTGATCGAATCTTTAAAATAAAGGAAAGATGTGTTTAATTTATATTTATATTTAATTTAATAATGTGATTTGACTTCTTTGTGGAAATTTTCTGTTTATTTTTTTGTTTGCGTTGAATTATCCGTCGATTGTATCCAAGTTTCACACTGCTCTTCTCCAGATTGTCATTAGTTACTCGCCGTGTCTTAATTCGCTAGTAATGAATATGAATCTACATTTAAAGTCAGAGAAGGAGAAGAAACTGAAAGAAAGTGCGAAAACATAGTTGCAGGTTGAATCAAATGAATTTCTCCACTTTGAATATAAACTTGGATTCTATTCGCTGATTGTTTTGTCGTACAATCTCTGCAAATTATCTTACCAGTTTGTTAAACTTATTGCTTTTGTACTGACTCTGTTTTGAAGAATGGAAGGCGAATTCTAAGATGGTTGGCGTGAATTGCTCAAGAAATATCTTTCGTCCTTTGTATTACTGATTCTGAACATTTCTAGTTCGTCTTTTTTATCAAGTATATTATATTTAAACCTTATCTTATATTAAAAGACAGTTTGCAGAGTTGAAATCAATTACCTAAATAAATAAATATTTCAATAATGAACCCTGCTCTCCTCATTTTTTAAATACATGTACACTTTTTTTTAAATGTACCAGAAATTTTTTTGCACCTTAACATTAAACATTGAAATCCCCGTGATGAAAAAAAGTATCAGTAAGTAGTGGATTTAATATTTTTGGTTCGTAAGGGTTATTAACACTTTTATACATATTAAAGCACAAATCTTATAGTATACATTCTAGTATGAAATTGTATAATTTTTTCCACATAAAATTTAAAATGATTTAATCTTGAAAGCTTATAGTTTTAAGTGATCGCTTTTGGATGTTTTTAATTTTAATTAATTCGGATATTGAGAGTTTTTTAATCGTGCTATTCTATGGTTTGGTTTGAAACTTAATGCAAAATTGTACAATTTCATACTATAGAATTTGTGATTTAATGTTCATACAAGTGTTGATAGCCCGTTTGAAAAAAGTATGAGATCCAATACTTATTAATACTTTTTTTATAAATGAGATTAGAAGCTCAATTTTAAAGTCGAAAAAAAATTTGTTTACATTAAAAAAAAAGTGGAATTGTATCATAAAAATAATGAGAGTAGGTTTGAGATTTTTTTTTCAATCGTTCCATTCTGTTGTCGGCAAATTTAAAGTGGTTTGGCTTTGAACTTTCAATACTTGAATTTGTACATTTTGAATTTTATGGCACTTGTTCTTAAAAATTGTTAATTTTGAAATCTTTTGAATTTGTTGACCGTTGGAATTTATTCCGGCATACTTTGCGGGATTCTTATTTTCTCTTCCGGCATATTCTTCTCTTTCGGAGTGAAGAGTACCTAACCTCATTTTGTTCGCAGGAATCGCAGGTTCCGCAGGATTATATGGGAGGAGGGCAAAAAGGAATTGCCACATTCCTCCCCGGGTCAAATCCCAAACCCTTTTCCTTGTGGAAAAGTACCGAAGCGCAAAAGTAGCAGGAATAACGTACTCTTGTTGACGAAATATAAGTAGGGTACATCCTCTAACTTCGCGATGAGTATTTCAACTTGTTGGAATTAACCTTACATCCTTTGGAATTCATCATAAGTTCTTTCGAGTTCTTCGACCTTGTTTAATTTCCAATTATTTGACTCGATATTTCATTTATAGTTTAGTTTTAAATATACCTCAAGCTTGAAACGATTCACTTTTGAACTTTGAACACTAAGAAAAATTTGTGGTCCTGATCAAATTTTTTGGTTGCTATAGAAGCAACAAAACTGTTTGGTTTAGCCAACCAAATTATTCTGTTCGTCCGTTTGGTTGATCAAACCGAAAAGTTTGGTACGCTCAACAAAATTTGTTTGTGGGCACAACAAAAACTTTTGTTGCCTGAACAAATATATTTAGTAGAATTAACATTTTCTTTATAAAGGCAATACAATTATTTGGCTGAAGTAACAATATATTTTTTTCAAAGGAAAATTTGTATTTGTATTCTCAGTTCCATATCAGAATTGTAATTCTTTTAGAAAATTCCCTGTCCTAAAGTTAAAATTATAATTCTGTTAGAAAATTCATTGTTTCAAGTCAGAATTGCAATTGTTCTGGAGAATTCACTACTGCAAGTGAGGATGATGATTTTTTATATGATTTGCATATTAGTACATTCGAAATAAAATTGGCGGTCACTGGTTCGAATTGCTGGTCATTTTCCGGTGAACGAAATTCCCGATTTTTACCCGGTCTTCCTGATTTCACAGGTCAAAACGACAGTGCGTTTCTTTCTCTGTCATATCAGCTGACATCAGCCGTTTGAAAATTAGGGCTTCGGGTGTATGCGCATGCGCAGTTTAGTTTTTGGTAAGAGCCACCAAATTCTTTGGTACAAAAAACAAGCGATAGTTAATCAAAATTTTTGTGTTATTCAAACAAATTGTTTTGTTACTCCACCCATTTTGTTCTAATCACAATCAAATTTTTTTAAAACGAACAAAAACTGATCAACAACATTATTTTGTTACTTAGTATAAAGTTACTTTTAAATACGCTAATATTTAAAACCATGAGTTTTAAAGTATGTTTAATTTCTAATTGTTTGAATTTCATATTATAAACTGCGATACCCATGAACTCTAAATAATCAAATTTAGAATCTTTACTTTAAATTAAAAATATGGCCTTGGTCTAAAACATTGAAGGCTTCAACTTAAACAGTTTATTTTGTAAGTTTTTTATTTATACTTATTCAAATTAGAATATTCTTCAAATTGCAAGTGTCCAATTTGCAAGGCTTAAATTATAGTTTATTAATGTTTAATTCGATCGCTTCATTCAATAAATCTTAAGGCTTGAAGGTTTCATTTTCATCCTTCCAAATATAATTTGTTTAATTTCAAATGCTGCGAATGTCAGTCGTTAAATTTGGTTGCTTGTGTTAAATATGGTTTAAATTCAAGGGGATTTGAAATGAAAAAGGTTTAGTTTTTAGTACATAAAATTTAGAACTCTTCAGTTTAAAACTTAAACAATTCAAATAATGAAAACTTTATTGGCAATTAATTTAATTTGACTGATCATTAGTCAAATTCGATGTGTTCTACGTTTCGTTTCCTGAACAAAAGCGTCTATCAGTCTTTGGAGATGCCAAATACAAGCTGCTGAAATTTAAATGATTTAAATTAAGAAAGCTTGAAAATGTGCTTGGGATGACAGAATCTTTGGTAGATCATAATTCAATTAATCAATTCGGATTAGATCTCGAATAAAAAGCGAATGAGAAATTATTCTATAAGTTGGAAAAGATTATACCATTATAATAAAGCAGCTTATTGCATATCGGAATTTATCGTCTGAATAAAAGAATTCGAACTGAACGAAAAGAGCGACGCGATGCAGGAGGAATTGAAACTTTAAGCTTGAATACGAGAAGGTGCTTTCAAACGTCGTGCAATGGGGTAATTTCAGGGTAACACTGGGCATCGGACACTCTGGAGGCAGCCTCCGTTCAAAAGCATTACTTTCATGCCGACCCTAGTAATTACTGTGCGAAATTACCACATTTACATCCCTAATAGGAATAGGTGGATATAGGTAGGAATGTCAAGCACGCCGGCAGAATATCGCGTGGAAAAAGGTAGAATTAACCTTAACGCTTTAATGTTCTTATACGAGGACACGCGGAATGGAACGTCTCGGGACTTTTTCTCTGTGTCAGTCTCTGTCGAAGACTCGAAGGTAGGCAGAAGGCACTGGACTACCAATTTCATCGAATTAAAGCGGATTGCACGTAACTCCTATTAGATGCTGCCGCCGCTACTAGGAAGGCGTTACTTGGCTAGTCGCCACCTTTTACCGTTTTCTTTCGTTACCGTAAAACGGAAGTGCTCAAGTACCATCTTAAGCTCTTCATTAGCAGTCTTTAATGTATCTGGGAGAATCCGATTTATTCCGAAATCACTCTAATTTTATCATTAAAATACTATATTGAGGGAAGTTTTTCATGTTTTTGTATCCTCGTAATATGGTAGATACTATAAAATATATTGTATTAGGAAAAAATATTGTATTCAAAAATTATATCGAAAACACAAAACGCTAAGTGCCCAATCCATACAAGTTTTTATACCTACTTTATATTACATTCCTCTTAAAAAGTAAAAAATGAAATTTCCTTCCAATGCCTTTTTTTATAGAAAAAATCGGTAAAATAAATCGTAAACTGAGAATTAATGTGTGAAGAAGTCGTTTGAGGGATGTCATAAATTTTAATCGAAAAACTGTGAATAGAGTTCGTGAGAGTAAGATAAATCTCTCCCTATATTTCTCAGGTTACGTTAGTTTTTCCCCCTCTTTAATGACTGAAAGTCTTTTTAAGTAAAAGTGTATATTCTTGGGTGGTTCGAAGAATGAAAAGTTTTTAAATAGCTTCAGAGTCGCGTATTCCCGAAGCGACCTCCTGTCTTGGAACCAAGCGCGGATTGAAAACTTTTGTTACGTTCTAGTTATTGCCGTAAACGGTCTGGATCGTCGCCAAAAACAGGACTAACGAAATCGGCACATTTATACCGAACAGCGCGACTGGAATAATGAACAACCTGTAGGTGTAGATATTCAGCCGAGAATCAGAGCTCATTTCTGAAATGCGCATTGCCTTGTGAAAACTCAACGTGACCGTATCTACAATTCAGTAGCTTAACGGGTTGGTTCACTCAAGCGAATATTCCTTTTTTGTCCCAAACAAAACTAACTCTGACATTCATTCAATTATACGAGAAAGAAAATATTCAGTAATTAGCTTTAATCTTTTTCCTTAAAAGTATAATTCACTTTATGGTAACTAGGGATGATTGTGAGGGGTGGTTGTACTCAATATGTTTAATTCTAAATTAAAATGGAAGTTGTAATAATTACACACATGGAATTTTTTAAGGCTTCTCGTTCGATCATCAAAGTTAAGAAGCGCTTGCCTCGGTTATACTCGGAAGGGG
>CAKNWT010327181.1:6128-16334 GCA_932066315.1 Andricus coriarius | reverse complement strand
GCGCACATCTGTCGCATTCCTCGGAAAAATCGAGACGAGGAAGGAGAAAGGATGCCACAAGACGAAGCAAAACGAGACGTGGAATACCGAGACAGCAGGTATGTCTCGTCTCGTCACGTCCCGTCTCGTTCCTCTGGATTTTTATCTTTTTCATAAATATACAAATGACCATTATATGAACATAAGCTGGAAAGGAGGACTTATGTTCGCTCCACAGGCCTGAGAAATGGCCGCATTCATGCGTGTATGATATAAAATGTAATGAAAATTATAGATATATTATATTAGTATATTCACCAACAGAATTAATGATGACCGCAAGAATGAAGACGAAAGTATAGACCATCCTCATTTTCGCAATCTAGAGGAAAAACTGATTAATGCTTCAGTGAATAAGTGGGTCAACAAATGTAACTATGAAATATTCTATTGCATCATGAGAGTACAAATATATACGTAAGTAGTCGTTATCTCACGTACATGTGCGATAACAACGTTATTAGTTTCAAGATTGTCCTTCGAAGATATAATTATCAAATTTTCATCTCAAATGAAAGGCACTGGTTTTAGTTGGTTATAAACTATGTATGTAACAAAAAAAATTCTTAAACAGGAAAGTTCTTTTAATCATTCAAAACTGCAACGAAAAGTCAATCTGAAATAAAGAACAAACAATAACATGATAAAATTCGTGTGGTTTATTTTGTTCTCTCCAAATCAAATCAAATATTCTAACCGACTTGAACACACAAGATTTAAAAGGATGCGTACCTTAGTTTACTTTTAAAATAAAACCACTATAGACTTCATTTTAGTCAAAGTCCGGTTCAAACATAAGAAAGTGATTTTTTAAAAATAAAACTGCGCTCAGTATGGAAACATATTGAAAAGGAAAATTTTTGAGAAAAGGTACCGGGCTAAGATCGTGTGACTTTTTCGACTTATTTGAAAAAAATTGACTTCTTGAAGGTTAAATTTGAAATTCCTTGTCAAAAATTAATTTCATTAATTAAAGATTCACGTGTTTGGTTAAAAATCAATCGTTTTTAGTTAAAATTTTAACAAGTTTGTTTCAAATTTATATATTTTGTTTTAATTTCCCCTTTTTTTGGTAGTAAACTAATCTTTTTGATCAAAAATTCGAATACACGCTCAAAAGTTTGACTACTTTGTTCAAATTTCATTTCATCAATTGTGTAGAAAATTATGGTTTTTTAGAGTCCCGGACACAATGTGTGTCGATAGGTATTCAGTATCATTTTATCTGAGAACTGATACCGTATTATTCTTTATGGATAGTGGTTTTTCAGCTTGATTTCGTTGAGACAAGATAATACAGATTAATGAGCGACATAGTGAAAAAGATTCGAAAAACTGGAGTTTTCTACATCATTCCTAGAACAAGGAGCAAGTTCTGATCTCTCGGTGGCTTCATTGTTTAACGCTCCATTCATGGATAGTGGCTTCTAACTTAATGAATGAAAATAATTAATGTATAAAAAATTGAAAACAACAAAATGTTTGGAGCCTGAGTTCTGCACAAAACTGCTATTTTTCCTATTTTGGGATATTTTCCGCGTACAAAGTTTAAAGTTATTTTGTGAAAATTGATCTTTAAACATTCATTACGAGCTGCCTAAACATTACAATTGGGTGCTGAGAATACAATATGTCCTCGGGATCACACGGACCCATTTGTATTGCGTTCTACTAGCAAGAGAATTGGTTTATCGTCAGGTAAAACATATCTTCGAAATTCGAATCGACGGTTCCGATTTGTGCGGGGAGTAAGCCAAACATGTCCAAGTGCTTTCGGTGCATATCGAAATAATTTTTATTGATTTTCATTCAAATTTCGGGTTAGAAATTATTACAATGTCAAGAAACTGTATTTAAAAGCGAAACCTCATTTCAGAACCTATTTTACAGGGTGACAAATAGGAAGGTGTGAAAATTAATTGATTGCCAGTTTTGAACAGGTAAATAAATTTAAAAAAATGAAATGATGAATAAATATTGGTTCCATTAAGGAACACAATTGCATGGTTTTAAAAGTTTTTCTGGGGAAATACACCTAATGGTATAGTTTTTCAAAATGTGCATCATCTGAATTGGCACAGTAACCAAGCCTTTTTTTAAACAATAAAAAACACGCTCCCTTGCATATCACGAATATCCTGAACCCCTATCTGAATAACCCTTTTAAGTTGCTTTACGTTTTGGGTTGATGGGCGTAACAAAAAATGTCTTTAATGAAATTTCACAGAAAAAAGTCGCATGAATTCATATCTGGTAAGTGGGGAGGCCATTCTATACCACCACCTGCAAGTTTGGGGTACCTCAGTCTGATAACATGATAGCCGTATCGTTTGAAAATGTATTCAAAAAATTTGTGGCTTTGATGCGAACATGCTCCCTCTTGCATAATATATTGATTATTTACCAAACCATTTTCGTTCCTATGAGTGAAAAAGTTTTGTTTGTGAAGCTGCTGATAACTTTCGCCAGAGATGAAGAAACAGTCGCCCATACAGTGACTTTCAGAGGGTAAAGCGGTTTTGAATGGGCTACATGTGGATTTTCCCTTCCCCAAAAACAAAAATTTTGTTTATTTACGTAGCCATTTCGCCAAAAATGTGCTCCGTCGTTGAAAACAATGCGATCTGTATCGATCTCTCCATGATTGAACATTTGAAGCATCTGCTTGGAAAACTCCACCCGCTTGGCCATCGCAGGATGTGTGATAGCATTTGATATGCAGAGATTTTGAAAGGATGAAGTTTCAAAAAGCTCTTTAGTATTATTCTTAATGTTTTTCGGTTTAAACCTAGTGCCTGCGCTTCCTTACCTATCGAGCAATTAGGGTTATTCAGAAAATATTCATCCACTCCGAAAAACTTTTTACATTTTCGTCCTGATGAAAAGGTATTGGTTGCGTGTTAAATTTGACTTTTTGGGTTTCCATCAATTCTCCACATTTTATAAATGGTTTTCGCGAAGGTGTCTGTATGTATTTTGTATTCAAAAAGTTAAAGCATTTTCCAAATTGTTGAGAACATTAATTTTTAAGAATTGATAATTCTATGTACTGCTATTTTTAGCCAAACAGCGCACGATATGAAAACAAGTCAAAGCAAGTAAAACTTTGCTTCTTAAAAGTTCGACAAGATTATCATAACAACTTTTCAGTTTTTCGAAAAAAGTTGAAAATACAAATTATGCAGAAAAGAAAGTTATGCACCCAAAAAAGGTCTACTAATTCATTATTAATCACTTCTTTATTTGACGCTTAGTTTTTGTTGCATTCGTGAAAACCGACTCTAAAAATAAAGAAATCAAATTTTTTGACAAACGAAACAAATTTGTAACTCATCCTTTTTTGATAAAACGCGTTGCTTTTCTTTTAGTCGTGAAAAATTACATTTCTAATACAAAAATTAAATTTTTGGACAAAAGGATAGAAGGCACAATAAAATATTTAATAAAAAAATTGTTTCCGAATTAGATCTAAAAAGCTTTCAACCTTTTTTCTTACGAGATACGTGAGGAGAATGTGTTAGTTAAAGTGGAAGGAGCTTTAGTAAACAATAATTCACGAACACTAAATTTCAGTTGTCGATGGTTGACCTTTCATTTTAAAAGTCCTGTGCAAAAATGTGAAGGATGTATAATGAACGAGGCCGTAGCGCGAGGTTAATACGTCATTAAGCGCGACGCGCGAGATCCAACTGATGTGCACACTAGGCGCGATCAAACTTGTGAGCCGCGCGTGCAGCGCGCGATGAGAATGTGTCCCCGCGGCAGGCTAATTTTCATTTTTATTCTTGGATAACTGTATAGATTGACAGCGAAGCAAATTGAACTATTTTGATTTCGTAATTACAGTCTTAAATTCAGTAGCGCACTCCGCCGCTGGGCCAATATGAACCTTTACGCCCGCTACACAAAAACTGCACCCCGCAAGTCAGAATATGAAGGAAATGATCTTTATCTTTGAAAAAATTGTATCGCTAGACCCGACTATCTGCTTCATATGCTTGACTTCAAGGAGGGCACGACAAAATGTATGGTGTGTATCAAGGGGGATACACAATATATATAATATAGATCTGTTTTAAGCTCAATATTTTATCAGTACATTATCTTCCTGGCATAAATCCACTTTAGACATCCCATATCTTTCCTTTTGTTATTTTTATTACCCTAAGAATAAATGTTTTTGAATATATTTTAATTACGGTACTTAATAAGCTGATACCTCTGTAATTATTGCAGTTGCTTCTATGTCCCTTTCCTTTGTATATCGGTACGATAATACTGTCTACACCAGGAGCCTAACCATTTTTTAAGTTCTTGATCATTTCCCTAACCTCAAAGTCACACACTCTCTCAATTGAGTTTTCTAACGTATCGTGTTATATATCGCAGGTGTGGTGCCCTATAGCTCCATCCCCCATTAATTCCTTAAAATAGTCTTTCAAAGCATCTAGTATCCCGTCTGTTTCACATAGCATTTCACCCTTGCTACTTTTCATGTTTTCAAACTCTTTACTATTCAAATCATCATTTTCGGACCCCGGCGCAACGTTTAAAAGAATTATTTATTAGAAATAATCTAACCGAATATGAAGGGTAAATTTCAGTAGTCAAGGTCTTGACCGTAAAAATCACATATGTGGTATACACTAGGGTGGGAATTATTTTTCACTCTGCGAATTTCTCTGCTCTCACCACCCTACTTTTGCTCGAATGCAAAACAAAATCTCCACATTTAAGCAAAATCGGTTAATGTTTAGGGGTGGCGCAAAGACCATGAAGTTTCCCATTGATTTCACATGGGAAAAACTCGGCTTTTTGTAAAGCTAATATCTAAACGCGATAGTATGTTACAAGTAATTCCGTACATTAGTATTATGTTCAGAATACGTCAGCGAATAAGAATTAATCATACATTTTGAGGTTGAATAATTTTAAGACTCTCTTATGTATAATTGCGGTTTATTGACGCTTTATAAAGTTTTTTTTTTAAAATCATTCATCCGTAATTTAAGAATTTAAAATCATTTTTAGCTAATATTCAATTGTTTAAACAATATTAATGCTTAAATATTTGTTTTTTTCAGTTAACTCGCGAAATGAACTATTTTCCAAACTTTATAAGTTATTTAATCAATTATAACTATAAAAAAATTGATTTAAATAATTTAACAATTATCGAAATAATACTTGTTTGTCCAAGTATATATTTCACCTAAAAGAAAGAAAAAGAAACATTTTATCTCACAAAATTTTGGACAAATTTTAATATTTTTAAGTACTAATTAGTTAATTATGAATACTCGTAGATCTTTAAACAAATTTGAAATTTTTATTCAGTTTTAATTTGTTTAAACATTCAAGAGTAAACAACAAAATTGTTTAATCAATTTGAATTTGTTTAAAAATCTACAAGTATTCATAATAAACACATTAGTACTTAAAAATATCAAAAGGCGAAAATTTAGGGAGATAAAATGTTTCTCCTGCTTGTTTTTAGGTCAAATATATACTTGAACAAATACGCATTATTTAAATAATTGTAAAATAATTGAAACATACTTTTTTTTGTTCATTTCGCGATTTAAGTGAAAAAAGCAAATATTTAAACAAATTAACATTGTTTAAGCCATTGAATATTAGTTAAAAAATTGCTGAGTATTCTAAAATTAGCGATTAGTGATTCATTTTTTTTTAACTTTTAAGAAGCGCCAATAAAATGCAATATTACGTAAATTTCAAATTTGTCACTTATGGGGTTTTCTTTGGGGACCCGTAACATAGGCTTAAAATTATTCACGCTCAAAATTTATGATTGATTCTTATTCTCTGACGAATTCTGAACAATACACTGAAACGCGGAATTATTTGTAACATATTATCGCGTTTAAATATTATAATCACAAAAAACTATTAATAAAAATATTAATAAGCAAAATCTTTTTCCGTTTTTCTCACTGGTTCGCCACTTAGTTTAGATTTTAATCACATTGATACTTTCAAACTTAAAATTAAAAACGTGCAAAATCATATATACTTCGGTAAGAATTTTATGAATTATATTGTTCATTATTGACGGTTTATAATAATCATAAAAGTTTCAATTAACAGCATTTGAAATTGAAAAATTTCTAATCACAGGAATCCTCAGTTCTAAAATGTCTTTTTTCAAATTGCAAGCTTCAATATTTTAAAACAGTTTTGTTGAAAATGGTCAAAATTTAGTTATTAAGGAACGAATAATTTTATATTTCAATTGGAATCTCAAATTTAAATAGAACTTTAATATTTCAATAACTTCACGCTTATAATGTTGAAAATTTATGTTCCTAAAGTTTTCTGAACATTCATATTACGAAATTATTCTATCTTCTTTTAAAATTAATTAATTTACATGAAATCAATGTACAAATCAAAATCTGCATTAGGTAAAGTCTCTTTTCTCATTTTTTTAGATTAATATAGCATAATAAGGTCGTGTAGTGTTTTTAAATTGGATGTTATTTGGTGAATTGTGATTATTTGTAGGCTTTGATGAAGGTGAAGAAATAATAATGAATCTGCAGTCATGCTGAAATTTATCATCATTATCAGTATAATTTATAAAAATATTTACTGGAGCTGTGTAAGCAAATTTTTTTTTCGCTCTTCTTCGAATAATGTAGACCTTGGAATAACTAAGCCTAGGCTAAATAACAATCCGGAACCACTTTTTAAATCATATGAAGAGAGATATGTTTCCTTTTTGAGAAGAAAATTGATTTTAGGAAATGAAATTACTTTTTAAACATTTTTTAATTTTTTCTATCTTTATCCCTAATATAAAACGTAGTTTATAAAAAATTAGAAACTTAGTTCTCCCCACGTGTTCGTGACGGTAATTTTCAATTTGAAAGCCTTTAGACATATTTAAAGTTTTTCCTTCCATGTGAGACAAATGTCAAAATTTTCATTTAATTTTAATTAACAACGGAATAGTTTATTCCCTGATGGATCCTTTGCTATATGCAACGTTTTTATGGATTTATTTTTATTTAGGAAGTAGTAACGTTCTCCTTAAATTTTCGTTTTACAAATTAAGATTTTATTTAATAAAATTGAATTGAATTTAATCAAAATTCCCTCAATAATATTAAATAAAAACACGGCTAATAAAATGTGAAGAATAAATCGCGGAATAAAATGATCTGCTGTTAATTAAAGTTCGTTGAAAATTAAACAAATATGTTACGTGAGTTTAGACACGAGGCGTAAAGAAAGCAAGATCAAATAGATTGAGAGCATGAATAATTCAATGTCATCATTTTGAGGAAAAATAACTTGAACAAAAACCTTACTGGAGGTGACGGAGTCTTTCTGCGTGTATCGCAATTAAGTTCTAATTGCTTTGATAAAGATGAAAGTCTTCCACAATTGCCTTCTTTTATCAAACATATATATTTATCACTATTAAGATTTTTGTATCAAATTTGAACTTATATAAATATTGTGACCTTGGTTTTTACTATTTTTATATTATAGATATTATTGGCTTAGACCTAGGCCAGTCAGAAATCCCTAATTCCATTTTATTTTCTATTGGCGATACCTAAGCCAATACTGATTCAGACTTTATATCAATTATCAACTTTAAGTTAATATCGTATTTTTCATAGGAGTAAAGTTAATGATTGACCGACTTGTTTATTGGCCACTTGATTACCCAAAGTTTACCTATGATATACTGGTTTATTGGCCAATTAATTTCAAAAAGGTTCTTTTTGACATATCGGTTTATTGGCCACTCAATTTTAGTTTCATTATTATATTTTATTTCCTGAAGAGCGCCAGATCTTTTAAACATTCAGATCCTAAACGAACAAAAGATTTTAAATTGAATCTAGTCAAACTACTACCCATAAACATTTACTAGTTTTACTCCCGACTAGCTCAACACAGAGAGGGGTAGGGTTAGGATTATACTGAGCAAGGAAGACACTTTAGATTGATGGTATTAAATAAATACTACCAACATTACGGGTCACAAAGAAGTTAATTTATTTCTGGCATTGGATGCCTTACACGTCCATGGAAACAATCCCGTAAAAATATAATACAGAATCAACGACCCTCCAACATGGTTGTTTATGAATGACACGAAAGGGCATGTGAGATAGCCACCATCTTACATGATCGAACATAAAAGAATGCTCGACTTTGCAACTAGACACAATGCTTACTCACCACGAACCTATCATTTGAAAATACCCAAGAACATAATTTAATTTTATTGTCACTCCGATTATCATTTTAACGTCGGTGTCTTACAAAATGGCGGTGACTTTGGTTGACCTTAGATGTCATGAGTCCGCGCCATGTTGAAATACTAAGCCGAGCAACGATTATTCTCATTCCCGACACTTCATTAGATTTTAGTTATTTTATCCACTAATTTGTCCCCACCAAGCTGGATTCCCGGCCGCACACTAATTCGAACACTTGAAGGCGAAAATAAGTGACATACTTTGTGATTTTTCCTTCCGACGATGAACAGCTAATACATAAGGCGTTACGCCCAAACAACAACTTTTGGCTTTACACCCGATCAAATGTTAGTAAATGCTTCCTCCAATAGTTTCCCAGGTCGTATTAAATAGATTCCGATCGCACAAGCGACGTTAAAGAATACATTTTTAGGAGCACAGAAATGTGTGGTAACTCTACCCATGGCCGAACACAGAGTGAATGAGAAGACGCCGACTACAGTTTTCGGCGCCTAAGCCATGTGTTGCGTACACAGACCCGCAACTACCCTTAGCCAAGATGCGTAAGCGCGGATTCATATGAGTATCCTACAGTGACTCGCCATTTTAGCTAGTTGATTCGCTCGCCCAGCCTATGGTCTATGGCGAGTTACTTTACTAACCTGCGCCGCGGGCGCGACGCAAACACTATTCCAGCACATCTTCTGTACGTAGTGCGCGCTCAAAACTATCGGCTACTATTGTTTTGATAGTTCGGAGCATAACAGCCGCTGATAACTTTCCACTTGACAAGAGGGCGTGGCATCGCTCCCGCGATACCACATGTTGACTGAGTGTCCTCCTTCCCCCCAGTGTTTGTGAGAGAGAGAAGGCGAGAGTCTTGTGTTCGTGAAGTGTGTGTGAGTGGGTAACGACTGCCTAGTCGTGTTATTTGTTGTTGTGGGTGGTGAAATGTGACAGCCGGCAAAGCCGGTCCTGAGAGTGCCTGAGAAACAGATTAAAAACAAAGTTCGACGGATTCAATGGTGTCATCTTAAAATAAATGATAACCCCCCAGTCTGGTGACGGATTAAAACTTAGCTTTCCGACGGAATAGTAAACTACGAACATGTCCAAAGTCAATGATTAAACCATTAGGAAGAAAAAAAAACGACTTGACGACACTACGCCCACCAAGGCTCACCCAACTGGCTTATTTTGGGTGAAGCCTTGGGCAGAAGTTAAACTTGTGCTTAAGTTATGCGCACTTGGCACATGGTTTGTTGTCTGTCATGCCCCAATACTCAGGGGTGCGAGCCGTCCTATACGTTGGGTCTTCGCGAAGCCTCTTCGAAACCCTCTCCATAAATGGGAGCGCTGCTGGGGGAGGCTCCACTTCCGGCAGCGCCACCACGGGTTGAGCCAGAGGCATCGGAGCCCTAGGTATGGCTGGCACCTGCATGCGGGAGGCCTCTCGCCTGGCCAATGACACGATCGCCGCTTTCCTATACAGTGGAATGACTGAATGCGCCTGGCTTGGCCCTGCTTCCTCTACTGAGGCCAAGCGGGCCTCTGCTTCTATCGCCGACTGTTTCTAGAGCGCCCGCGCAGACCTCATCTCTGCCGTTGGCTGGCAGGGTAACAGCAACACCGTCCGGGTATCGCTTCCCAATGGGTTCAGCTTCTTTAGCGAGGCGAAAACCTCATCCGAGCTTCCTTCAAAGTGTTTGCGCTCCTTCCAGCACAGCACTTTCTGTTGGTCCGTTCGGGGGTCTATGAGGATGAAGTGTGCCGGATATCCCGGGAGCACCGGCCAACCGCAATTCATCCAAATCGCTTTTCAGCCACTACTCATGGTGAAACTCGGAAATTTCTTCGGACGTTCACAGCCGAAATTCACAGTTCGAAATTATCCGAAAATTCGATCTTCGTTCGCTTGTGAGCCTTG
>CAKNWT010327180.1:0-21728 GCA_932066315.1 Andricus coriarius | reverse complement strand
ACAAGAAGTTTATTACAAAGCGTAAAAGAAAAACAATTAGCGTCTAAAACTCACAAAAACCATTTTTTTACTTATGGGGTTTTTTGGGACCCTAAAAAGCAGACTTATGAGGGTGAAATTTAAAAATTAATATTTTATTTGTATTCTCTGGCTAACTGTGGAGAGAAATGTTGAGTTTCAACTCGATTTTGCTTATATTAACGTTTCTGAATAAAAATTACATAAACGTATTTTTTTCTTGTGGGAAATACGTATTAAACTTCACGGGGCATGCACCACCTTTAAATATCATTAATAATTATTATAAATTGCAAATCCATATCAGTAATTACGTAATTTTTGATTCTCGGTGAGAAATAGAATAGTCAAACGTATATTTATTAAATCATAGCTGATTTGAAAAAGATGAATTCTTAACAAAATACGTACGTTTTTAACCAAATAGATGAATTTTCAACCAAGAAGATTAATTTTCTACTAGAAAAGACGAATTTTCCAAAAAGGCCTATATATTTTCAACTAAATAGTTTGAACAATGGATGTGATGTTAGTTCAAATTTCATTTGAATAATTTTTATTTGATATTTGTTCCGTTTCAAAATTTTTCAACTAAATAATTGCATTTTTATACTAAAAAGATCAATTTTAACCAAAAGTGTAATAGTTAAATTTTCATTTAAGGGAATTATTTTTGAATAAAAAAAAACTAATTTTCTACAATATGGTTTAATTTTCAGTTTAAAAAAATTACTTTTGAATTTAAAAATACGAAAAATACCCAAAAAATGAACTTTTAAGAAAGTAGTTCTCAACTTACAACCAAGGAGTTGAATTTTCAACCTAGAAGATGAATTTTCAACGAAACATGTAATAGTTAATATTTCATGAAAAAAGTTTTAATTAAAAATAAACAACAGTTGGATTTTATTAACAAAAACTAATTTTCAACAAAATACCAAATTATGGAATTCTCAAGCCAAAATCGCGAATTTTCTACTAAACAGTTGAATTGTCAACAAAAAAGTTAATTTGCAACCAATGAGTTAAGTTTTCAACAAAATAGTTAAATTGACAGTTAGAAAATGAATTTTTAACATATAAATTTGATTTTCTACAAAAAAAGACGAATTTTCGACAAAATGTATAAATTTGTAACCAACCAATTAAATTTTATACCGAATCGTTGAATTTTCAAGCCAAAAATACGAACTTTTTAAAAATGAATTGAATTTTTAACAAAAAAGTTAATTAACCGAAACAGATTAATTGTTAACCAGACAGTTGCATTTTTACCAAAAAAGGTGAAAATTTTACAGAAAGATGAATTTTCAAACCAAAAAGATGAATGTTCAATAAAATAGTTGAATTTTCTACCAAAACAAATTTTTAAGTCAAGGAAGAAAAAAAATTGCAATCGAATTGTTGAAGTTTCCAGCCAAACATACGAGTTTTCAACAAAACAGTTGAATTTTCAACCAAGAATTGTGACTTTTGAACAAAATTGTTAAATTTTCGACAAAATAACTCACTTTCAAACCAATAATGAAGAATTCTTAACGAAAAATGTATTAGTAGACTTTTCTACTGAAAACAATAAACTTTCAAGCAAAAATAGATCAGATAAAATTATTGTTTTCTTTAACAAATTTGATCATTTGTAGACCAAAGAATAATACTTTAAATGTCATGTGATATTAATCTCTAAGTTTAGTATATATAATATTTAATTTGATATACATAATTTAAAAATATTCCGAAATATATTGTCTCATATTCCTAAATATTCCCTCATATTTCTACATATTCCCTCATATTCCCTCATATTCCAACATATTCCCATATTCTTCATATTCTTTGTATTCCCAAATATTCGGATATATTCTCCATATTCCCCGATATTCTTTAGGGAATATATTCCCCGTACACGAAAAATCAGAGTGGTTGACCCCTCGGTATGTACCTTTCATTGCTTCCGCAGAAAAAAGGGAAAACGGGATTTTATGAAAAAAACTCTTCTGGCCAGAAAAATTATTTAGCCCACATAAAATTCACAGTATATGTAGAAGGAAAAATTTAAGGAAAAATTGCCCTGTCTGATTTGAAATGGATTCGATCCATAGAACATTTGTATACCAACTTAACTATTTTTGAAGCCAGGAGAATTCTTTCGTTTCGAAAAAATATAATTTTCCATGATAATTGTCTGTAAAAAATCTTCATGGAACATCGAATATAGCATTGATTATGGCATCGATAAAAGTGACAATGTTTATATATTTATTTTTATGCTTCCTTGTATCAAAATACTTTCTAATATATTTTATAATTCTTTAAAATTACAATAAATTAAAAGTTTATCTTCTTTATTATACTTTTTCTCCTATATGCACGTATAATTTTATTAATAGAAAATTTATTGGACATGTCATCAAATTTAATTGAAATGTACTCCCTAGTGTTTAATTAGTGAAATGTTTAAAATATCTAAGTCATTATTGATTAATTTTTCAGTACTAAAATTTCAGTGAATTTACACTAATTCCAGTGGACTTCCACTGCATGAAATCTTAAGAAAAAAGTAACTGATTCTCAGTGAAATTTCACTGGTTCAAACGTGTTCAGAGTTTTATTATTTTATTGTTTAGTATTAACAATTATAGATTATAATTTTACGAAATATCCTATTCTTTTACGTAGATTTTTTCCGTATATTCCTTAACATTTTTAGCAATTTGCTATTAGGTATTGACAATCATTTGATTGTTTAAAAAAATCAGAAACAGTGAAATTTCACTGAGAATCAGTAACACTATCACTAATAACTGCACTAATCAGTAGTTTTCACTGATTTTAGTTCAAAAAGGTACTGAAGTTTCAGAAGTCACTCTATTTTTGTAGTTAATTTCCATTGACTCGAATTTATGGAGTAGAAAAGTGCATCACTGACTCTGTCAAATTCCGTGATTAGAAATAAGAGAGGTTTAAAAATGTGTGCAATTTGTGGAGCAAAGTTGATCTAAACATACTAAGGAGCAATTCGATCTAACTTTTCTTTATTTCTAGACCACTAATCAAAAAATAAGAACCATTACCTAAAGGTCTAAAAATCTCTCAAAATTTCCTTTTGATAA
The DNA here is from genome assembly GCA_932066315.1 of Andricus coriarius. Taxonomy (NCBI): domain Eukaryota; kingdom Metazoa; phylum Arthropoda; class Insecta; order Hymenoptera; family Cynipidae; genus Andricus; species Andricus coriarius. Next base: position 18,597 of record CAKNWT010327180.1, on the reverse strand, counting down.
AAATAATTTTATAAATAAGAAACTTACGGCTTTCCATCTGCAGTTTACACTCCTGTGTATCGTGGGGGTATATAAGAAAGTTCATGGCACAAGAGAGCTTCAATGTCAGCCTGAAAAAAATGTCCAATGTGAACTTTTTATTGGTCTATAATAAGTAAAAGTCAATTTTCAAATAATACATTAAATTCAAATAAATTCGCAAAATCAGGGTTGCTACAAAATCCCAATTTCGACATTGCTTGACTTTGCCTGAATTTCCCTGACCAATTTTTCATTTTCCCCAACAATACTAAATTTTCCTTTATATATAAAAACGACAATTTTATAAGGAGTCAACTACTAATTACGTGAGACATACATAAAATAGGAATGACCACCCTACAATAGATAATGATCCTACAGTAGATAATCATAGAATAATTAAATTTGCAGTTAGAAAACAAATTTTTAAACAGAATACTTCAATTTTCAACGAAAGAAATGAATTTTTAATCAGAAAGATGAAGTTTGAACTAATAAGATTACTTTTTTTCTCAAAAAGGCGAATTTTTTACTTGAAAAATAATAGTTAAATATTCAATGGAAAAATAAATTTTCTACAAAATGAAATAATTTTTTAATGAAATAGTTTAATTTTCAACCTAACAGATGAATTTTCAGCGAAGAAGACAAATTTTCAAGCGAAAATGGAATAGTTCAATTTCTAGTTTAAAAAATTAATTTTCAATTAGCAAAAAGACGAATTTTTAACAAAATAGTTGAATCCTCAACCAAAACGGATTAATTTTCAAGCAAACATTTGTGATTTTAATTCTAAAAAGATGCAATTTCTGCCAAAGTAGATGAATTTTCAACAACAACAAAAAACCAGTTTTTCCCTGACATTCCCTAACTTTTTGGAATTCCCTGACCTGTAGCAACCCTGCACATGAACTGAAGCTTTTTATTTCGAAAGTGAAAAAATATATTAATTAATACGTACTTCACCATGTAAAGGATGGTTTTGTCCTTGTAAAGCCACAAGTAGTGATTAGGTATCGTCATCGTTTGAAAAGTTACGGATTTCGCGTTCTTGAAGAACGAATCCGGCCTCCACATATTCTTCAACCAGTCGACTTCTAATAACCTTGATAAGAAATAAATCAAAACAATTTTCATTCAAAAACATTTGATATTTTCTTTTACTTGGAATAAAATTGGTATTTTTTGCACCTATATTCGGACGTCATATTTTCTGGAAGCCGTAGCCTATTGTCCTTCCACGTTTGAGCGAAAAAAATATCCGCAGCGTATGTCTGGAATGGTTACGAGTATCAGGAATTTTATAGTTAAGTTTTTTTTTGTAATTTAGTACATGGATTTTTAAATAAATAATTATTTAAAAATGAATAATTATTTTTAAATAAATAATTATTCTATAAATAATTATCCTACCATTGAAGTCTCGTCGATGGAATCAAGACCCATCACCGTCACATGAAAAAAAACTGCAGTGGCTTGTCCACCTTGTTTTGGTGGTCTCATCTTGTCATAGAGTTTTGGATCCTCCGGCAGCAGATCCAAAAACTCCAAACTTCTCCTGTGATCATTTGTCAATCAATTCTAACTGAAGGATGTGAAATTAAATGTGACCTACTTTTCGTGCTTAAAATAAAGAATTTATTAAAAAGTACATTTACTTTTGATTATACGAAACATATTTTGTCGATATTGTAAGATAAAATTCATCAAATTTACTGTTTTTAAGATTCACGTCCTTATATTTAACATTCATTATCCTTCAGCTATAATTTTACCAATCTTACAACTAGTATATTCTATAACTATGTTCATTGTGGCGAAATTTATTTCACTTTCTTCAATCAAGGTCTGTTCTTTCATCTTCCAGTTCAAGTGCAAAGCAGAGCTTAGATTTAAGTTTCTGTCCTTGGCCCATGATTGGTTACCAATGTCGATTCAAACGAGTGGAAAATGGTTTCGTAAAATGTCAAACTAAAAATTTGAATTCAAGTAATACATAACAAAAATTGAAAATAAATCTTTTGGTCAAAGAAAAAATAATTTTGTTGACAGTAGATTTTATTTTACAATGGCAAAATTAATCATCTGAATTTAAAGCATATGCATTTTTTAAAATTTGATACCGATAAAATATTCCAATGATAGGATTTTTAAGTATTGGAAATATACAAAAAGTATAGGATTTATGACCAATAATAAAACAATCATGGTCATTTATTATTCACTAATATTTCACAAAATTTTCAATTATGTCATTAATTTAAAAAATGCTGAATAGAGCTGTAAGAATCTTTTTTTTTCTTTTAATTTTACTTGTGCTTCGAGTCATCCGTTTGATAGATTTTAGAAAACCACAACTCGATTATTATAAAGAAGCCTAAAATTTGCTCTTTTTACAATATATCTTGTTAAAAATTTATTTGTCCCACTTTTTCTCTTTATAAACTAGGTTTCAATCGATGCATTGTTTTTCAGAATGTGTAGCACCAAATGGTTACAAGTGATATAGTGATACGCATACATGTATTTCTTTAGGATGTTTATGGTAGATATTTTATATTAAAAAACAAAGGCTTCTTAGCAAATTAAAAAAAGTGTTTAAAAATTTTAAAGATTATTGTTTTTTAACAAACCAAAAAGGTTTGCATATTTAAGGATGTACACTGCGTACAACCAATCTCAAACGCCGCCTATCTTTGAAATGATTAATAAAATCTACAAAAATAGATCTATTATTAATTTCTGCAAATCTTGACGGAGACATCTGAGTGTACTTCGGAAAAAAATTCAGATTAAAATTGGTTATTTAACAGTAGTTATTTAGAGGTTTAGTTTTCGCTTTCTCTTTAGGGAAAAGTTATAATTTTTATTTAATTTTAATGATCAAATATTCGGGTGGGTTTTATTGAAAAAAATAATTTAGAAATCATATATTTATTATTGTTATAAACAATGATAATTATAATTTTAATAAACACCACCCAAATAGAATTATAGAGAATCCTTTGAAAAAAATTCAAATATCGTTTTTACTTTCACGAGAAAAATATTGAATCTATATATTTTTTAATGTTAGCAGTTGGTCACTTTTTGGAATAGAATGACTTGTAAAAAAACTTAAATCGAATATTAAAGGAAAAAATTACATTCCTGAAATTGGACCTGCACCAGTATTAAGTTCAATTTTATCTTATTCACGCAGTTAAGTGGAATTTCCGGCCAGTCGAATAATAATTGCCTAGAGTTATTAGTGTGTCTTACATTAATTAAGCTATGAGGAATAATTGAATAAAATTATAAAGAAGACACAGGTTAAGTGTGTAACTTAATCAGAAGAATCAAATTTGGTCTTTTCGTAATGAAATTACGAATTATTTGCTGCTTTGGTCATTCATATTTTAATCATTTAAAAATTTGATATTTTCTTGAAAATAATCTTTGAAAAAATTTCAGAATTAAAAAATTCATCCTGAAGTTTAATTTACTTAGATATTATTTTATCACTCCCAGTTTCAAATTAATATAATCTTATGTCTTTTTTAGTGATTATTCTAAAATAGTTGAAATTTTGATTCCTTCCACAAGATTGACAAATTTTCACGAAATCATTAGTTGTACTTTTGACCTAATATAATCTTGGATCCAGATTTATTACCTGACCCACATTGGGCCCACTTGCTGAGTAATTAAAATGTTGTTGTTGTAATTTTGATGTTTTTGAATGTTTGGAATTGTATGTAATTCAAATAATAACTGCCTATAAAACCATTAATTTTTTCTTGCATTAACTTAGGTATGACAAATAAGAACATAAAATCATAAAGAAGACAGAGTGAGTATTATCTTCGAATTATATTTTAGATCAGGTGAATTAAATTTGGTCTTTTTGTAATGAAATTAAGAAGTGTTTGCTGCTTTGGTAATTCAGAATTTACTTACTTAAAAATTTGTTATTTTCTTTAAAATAAACTTTTTCAAAATTTTCGGCATAGAAAGTCCGTCCTGAAGTTTAATTTAGTTAGATATAATTTTATCACTCCTAATTTTGAAATTAATTTAATCTTCATATATTTTCTTAGTGATTATTATAAAATATTTTGAACTTTGAATTTTGCCGCAAGATTAATTTTGATAAAACCAGGAGCGATCTGTTTTAGTTGTACTTTTGACTTTCTATAATCTTGGATTCATATTTATTACCTGACCCATATTGGGTCCACTTGTCGAGTAAATACAATTTTTTATTTGTAATTTTGATCTATTTTTTAAATTCTGGAATTTTAGGTCATTCTAATGATAAGTGCTTACAGAGTTATTAATTTTTTCTTCAATTAATTTAGGTATGGGAAATAATAAAATAAAATCATAAAGAAAACAGTGTTTTATCTGCAAATTAGATTGTAGATCAGAAGAATTAAATGTTGTCTGTTTGTAACGCTATTACGAATTATTTGCTGCTTTAATCATTCACATTTTAACTACTTAAAAATTTGATATTTTCTCGAAAATAAACATGTAAAAATTTCGGAATTAAAAATTCATCCTGAAGTTTAATTTAGTTAGATATAATTTTATCACTCCTAATTTGTAAATTACTTTAATTTTCAACTATTTCCTTAGGGATTATTTTAAAGTATTTTGAATTTTGAAACCTCCTACAAGATTGACAAATTCTGATGAGACCAGGAACGATCTTCTTTACTTTTACTTTCGAGTAATTAACATTTTTTAATTGTAATTTTGACCTATATTTGAAATTTTTGAATTTCAGGCCATTCAAATAATAGCTGCCTACAGAGTTATTAATTTTTCCGGGCAATAATTTAGGTATGAGAAATAATATAATAAAATGATAAAGAAGACAGTGTAAGTGTTATCTGAGAATTAGATTTTAGATCAGAAAAATTATAATGAAATTACGATGTATTTGCTGCCTTGGTAATTCAGAATTTATCCACATAAAAATTTGTTATTTTCTCGAAAATAAACTTTTTCAAACATTTCGGAACAAAAAGTCCATCCTGAAGTTTAATTTAATTAGATATAATTTTATCACTCCTAATTTTGAAATTAATTTAATCTTCATATATTTTCTTAGTGATTATTATAAAATATTTTGAACTTTGAATTTTCCTGCAAGATTAATTTGGATAAAACCAGGAGCAATCTGTTTTAGTTTTACTTTTGACTTTATATAATCTTGGATTCATATTCATTACCGGACCCATATTGGGTCCACTTGCCGCAATTACGAATTATTTACTGCTTTAATAATTCATATTTTAATCACTTAAAAATTTGATATTTTCTCGAAAATAAACATGCAAAAATTTCGGAATTAAAAATTCATCCTGAAGTTTAATTTAGTTAGATATAATTTTATCACTCCTAATTTGGAAATTACATTAATTTTCATCTATTTTCTTAGGGATTATTCTAAAGTATTTTGAATGTTGAAACCTCTTACAAGATTGACAAATTCTGATGAGACCAGGAACCAGGAACTTGTACTTACGAGTAATAAACATTTTTTAATTGTAATTATCACCTATTTTTGAAATCTTTGAATTTCAGGCCATTCAAATAATAGCTGCCTACAGCCTCATAGAGTTATTAATATTTCCTTACAATAATTTAGGTATGAGAAATAATGAAATAAAATCATAAAGAAGACAGAGTAAGCGTGATCTGCGACCTTTGAAATACTTTAATCTTTATGTATTATTTTAGTGATTATTCTAAAGTACTTTGAATTTTTTGACGAGACAACACACTATCTTAATTTAGTGAAATTTCTCCTTTTCTTATACTTAATTTTTTTACTATTAGGGCAAGGAAACCTAAATCAAGTTAAAAACCTAAATCAACCTAAAGAAAATCCTAAATCCAAAATAAACGTTGATTTATTTATTATAATTAAACAAACTATATTTCTGCTTTAGTTGCACTTTTAATCTTATACTTATAATCTTGGATCCAGATTTCGTACCTGACCCAAATTGGGTCCACTTGCTGAGAAATAAATCTTTTGTAATTGAAATTTTGATCTATTTAAAAAAAGAAGGTCATGTCCATGAACTTACTGGGCATCGGTGGTAGTGACAAGAAGGAGTAGAAGAATTGAAGAAACAGAAGCGGAAGGCATGCCGCCTGTTTCGCGTACCTCCTCCATTGTCAGTTTCCTCTTCAGCGCATTTTACACTGATAACCGGAAAGGCTCGGTGAAACCAAAAGGGCTTTCCGGTACCAGGCCCCGATCGTCGGTTGGAGAACAGTTTCGATAAATCCGCCGATGACTACCGCGATGACGAGTACCGACCGACTGACTTTCTTGCTGTGATTTTGCAGAACGTGCAGAATCGGTTGGAGTAGATTCTGGGCTGAGGGGTGGAAGTGAAAGAGGATGAGGATGAGGATGAGGAGGAAGAGAGTATCGTGTGGGTACCAGAGGCAGCAGTAGCAGCAGCAGCATCACTCCCACCCCCAGAAGATGAAGAAGAAGAAGGGGTGTAACATCGTGACGTCGTGATCGTAGTTGTTAAGGGGAGATGACATGATGGAAGGGTTGAAAGTAGAATTGTATGAGAAGAGGTTCGAACTGGGGTGGTAATCCCTCTGGACTCCGTCACTGCCTCCAAGAGCCTCCAACCTCCACTAAATTTACCCCAATGCGGTATCTCGAGACTTTGTCTTCGTTCCTTAAAAAGTCATCTTTCTTCTCTTTCTTCCCTTTCATCGCCACGCTACTGGAGTAAATCGTGTTTGCACTGGCGTTGATGTTACGAACTCCTTAGAGTCTATTGGAAAAACGGCACGTGCGGTTTTAGGTTTAGGGAAGACTAGAGTGATTTTAAACACTTTTACAACTTTCCTTTGAAACTGAACTTCATTTATTCATCTCTTTACTTTTAAATTCTTATTTTCACTGTATGTAAACGATTTGAAGCTTCATGGTGAATAGAAAGAGTCAAGAAGTAGAGAAAAAAAGTTGGAACCGCATATTTTAAATATTTTCAGTTTTGTGTTACATTTCAGATACATCAAATTTATTAGAATAAATAAATGCAACTTTAAAAAAAGGCATATACAGTAAAATGGAACTAAGCGATCGTTTTTCTCGATTTTTACAATAAACTTCATGAAGGAATTTAAATTAGGTATTGATGCTTCAAATATTAACAGATAAAAATACCTTTTACAACGTTCAAAAAGTTAAAAAAAAAACTATAAAATTATGAGATACCTGACTTGCTTTTACGTGAGATTAAGAATAAATCTAGGTATGTTCCAAGTGACAAAAGGCATATCATTTAACGTTGTTTATTAATTGAATGTATGTTTATGCTTTATAGTATAGAAGAGGGTCACTCATCACATGGTCAAATTTAGTTATTCCTATAGCAGAATTGAAAAAAAAAATTCTATGATTTTTAACGATTTGTCAAAAAACAGAGCAAAACAAGTTATTAAAAACTACAATATTACACGTAATTAAAACTTTGTACGAAAAATTACAATTTTTATATTGTTATACTTTATTGTAGTTTTTAAAAAGATAAAGGAATCCTTTCAATCTGAAATAGACAATAAATCCGATAAAATATCAATGTTCCTAGAAAAAAAGCCAGGATTGTATAAAATTCAACCATTTTTTTTTTAATTGGTAAGAAACGACAAAAAGAAAAAATTCAATTACAAAAACTATTGTTAAAATTATTATTTTTCATAAGTTTTAGACTTTTCCGTGAAACATAATTTTTTTCTATCATAAGAAAAGACTGATAATTTTATTTCAATTCTTAAAATAAAAAATAAACTTTTTTATCAGAGACCTGATTTTTGGCACGATAACTTCCTTAAAATAGTCGCGACTGATTTTTATTTTGAATTATTTTAAAACTGATTTCAATTTTGAAATGATTGACATTCCCTCAATGTTTTTTAATTTTAGAGTTTTTAATTTACCATTGGATTTGAAGTTGTAAACTGAATTAGTTAACAGAGGGGAAATAATTGTACGGGTACTGTTTTGGAAAATTGGACCTATCTTTTTAAGTGCCATTCTAGTAAGTATTTATACAAAATTTGAGCTGCGAATACCTGAAAAATTCTTTAGATATGAGCGATAATCAAATTCAAAGGAACTTTTATTTCAGAAAGTATTTACCATCTAAACAGATACTAAAATTTGAATTTGGATGATTCTCTAAAAACTGGCCACTCTTGACAAAAGTAACTTAAAAAGATATTTAAAAAGTTTCTGTTTTTTTTATCAGTGCAATTCATTGGCACAAAGAAGAGTAGTCCTGAAAATCTTCGAGCTTAAATATTATTTTCATGCATTTTTTTCAAGAATTAGAAAAATTATCATAATAATCTAATACTTCTGTATGTACTGAGAGGTCTAGGGGGTAACGCTTGTTTAAAATGTCGAGAAAAGCCCCTTGATTATGAACATGCAGGGTACTTTTTTTAAATGTTCCTTTTTAGCTCCTTAAAAAAATACATTATTTATGAAAAAAAATATTCTGTAAAACATTTTTCAGAAGATTTGATTTTTCAAAGATAATGAAGAAAACAGTATATTACTGAAATAATATCCTTATTTGTTTAGGAATATAGAGTACATCGTTTTTACTGATTTTTAAATATTCTTTGCAAAATCAAAATAAACTTTAAAATTATAATAATTTTTTTTAAATACTCATTCAGCTTGAAGGATTCCAAGTCTAGGGGTCGATTGCGTAACTTTCTCACTTTACTTTCAATGGAAAACAATTGAAAGAAACTATAAACAACTGAAACAATTTAATATGCCCGTGAAAGTGACGGGAAAGTGAGATAAAAAGGTTATACAATCGACCCCCTGGGTTAAAAATATTTCATTCCGAATTGTTAAACTTGTCCACTTGGATTATTTTCAAAGTAGAGAAGTTTATAATTTACATTAATTTTCAACTTTAGCCCAACTTCAGGAACATTTATTTTGAACACTTTCAACCTGAAATTACTCAACATTGAAGGCTTTAAATTTCAGAATGTATAATTTAAATATTAAATGATTAATTTTTAGGGTCCGTCCGTCCGCCGTACTTTATTTCAAGCGACGGGAAGTATGGAGAGGAGAAGTAGAGGAAGTCTAGTCGATTTTACCACGTACCCTAACCGACTTTACCCCGTACCCTAGCCGACTTTATCCCGTACATAGATTACCGCACCTCGTGATCTACCCGACAGTAACCCGTAACATATTCAATTTTACCCCGTACCCTACCTGACTGTAGCCTGTTCCCTAGCCGACTTTACCCCGCACCCTAGACCAATCTAACCCCCCTCCCCCTACCCTAGTCAACATTACAATGCACCCTACTGTACCTTTTCCCTTATTCTACCCGACTTTACCCCGTTCCCTAGCCGACTTATCTCGTACCCTACCCGAATTCACCCGGTACCCTACCCGACTTTACCCATTACCCCAGCCGAATTCATGCCGTACTCTAGTCAACTTTATCCCGTACCACAGATGACTGTACTCTGTGCTCTACCCGACTTTACTTCGTACCCTAGTCACTAGTCGCCCTTATCCCACACCACAGATGACTGTACTCCGTGCTTTACCTGACTGTACCTCGTACCCTAGCCGACTTCACTTCGTTCCCTAGCGAACTTTATCCCCTATTCTAGCCGACTTTACCTCGTACCCTAGCCAAGTTTACCCCGTGCTCCAGCGGACCTTACCCCGTGCCTTAGCCGGCTTTACTCTATATTCTAGCCAACTTTACCCTGTGCCTAACCCATTTAAACCCATACCCTAGCCGACTATACTCCATGCCTAGCTGACTTTACTCCGTAACCTACCTGACTTTACCCCGTAATCTACTTGACTTTACCCCCTACCCTATCCGACTTTACCCCGTACCCTACCTGACTTTAACATGTACTCTAGCTGACTTTACCTTGTACCCTAACCGGCTTCGCCCCGTGCTCTAGACGACTTTACCCCGCACCCTACTCGACTTTTCCCACAACCCCAGCCGACTTCACCTCGTATCCTAGCCAACTTTACCCCATACCATAGCCAACCTTCCCTCGCGCCTGCCCGACTTTACCCCGTACCCCAGCCGACTTTATCCCGTACCCTACACGACTTTACGCTGTACCCTATCCGACTTTACCCCGCACCCTAGTCGACTTACCTTGCACCCTTGCCAACTTAACCCCGTGCCCTATCCGACATTACCCCGTATCCTAGCCGACTTTACCCCGTATCCTAGCAGACTTTACCCCATAATCTAGTCAACTTTAGCCCGTGTCCTAGCCTAGTGATAGGAAGTGAAGGGGGATGTAAGAGGATGGGTTAGTGGGGGAAGTGTGGGGAGGGGAAGGGAAGTATGCGAAAGAAGGAAGAGTAGGAGAAGGAAATTATAAGAGGGGGAGATTTTAACGACTTAAGTAATGTCGTAATGGGATACGAAACCCTTTTCTGTATAGGTGCGCGGCGATTGCTTTCACTAATTTTTTAATAATTGAATTTGAAATTAATCGATTTTAAAAATGCCTAAATTTTAAGGTTTGCAATCTGAAAAAATAAAACTTTAAATACGAATTCACGGAATTAGAAATTGTTTAATCTCAAACGCTATTAATTAAAAATTTTCTAATTATTAAAGCTTTAATCAGAAATTATTCATTTTTTAATGTTCTCATTTAAAATGGTACAGTTTGTTCTAGTTTTTAATTTCAATTTTAAAAGTTTCTTCATGATTAAGGGGACATTCCAATGTGAACGCATAAAAACAAAGCATATTTTCAATCATTTTTTTCTCGGGAACCATTGTATATAATTGAACGAATGTTTTTCACTCTTAAAGGTATGATCAAGGAGAATGGAAAAAATTTGTTTTGATGGTAAAAAATATTTATTTATTTACTTATAAAATAAAATGCATGTGTACAAAAAAAAAGTTTTCTGCTGGCGCAGGTGATTTTGGCTCTCCTGGTGATCTGAAACAGAAAATCGAAAAAGTTTATTAATCTATGTCACCGCCGCTATGGTCCGAACCTCCACTTTTTTATTTCATCAAAAGTTAACAAAATGCCGGAGTTTCTTGTGAAAAAAACCCTTTTTCTTAAAGAAAGTTTTTTTCTTTTTTTCACGAAAAATGCCGCCATTTTGTTGATTTTTGATGAAATAAGAAAATGGAGGATCGGACCATAGGGGCGATGACATAGATTAATAAACTTGTTCGATTTTCTGTTTCCGATCCGCAGGAGAGCCAAAATCACCTGCGCCAGCAGAATACTTTTTATTTTTTGCACATATGCATTTCATTTTGTAAATAAATATTTTTTACCATCAAACAAAAATTTTTTTTCACTCTCCCTGACCATACCTTTAAGAGAGAAAAACATTTGTTCAATTATATAGAATAGTTCCCGAGAAAAAAATGATTGAAAATATGCTTTGTTTTTATGCGTTCACATTGGAATGTCCCCTTAAAATCATTTATAAAAGTAAAATAAATTAAAATAAACAAAAACGCATTTTATCAAAAATAGTCGAAATTAGTCGAAAGAGTCGCCCGATCTGAGCCCTGCCCATGCTGAAGAACATATTTCTAAAATTAAAAGACATTAATGCTCCAACTGACATGAAAATTAGGAACCTTTTTCTGTGAATTTTCAGTGTCGATTATCGCTTAAAATGCAAGGGGCTAAACTAGTCTAAACAGCGTCGACTGAAGTAGGTAGGTATTGGATGTGGAGGCAGTGAATGCGAGCAAAAGCGAGGCGAGAAGAGGTTTTCGCCTTCATCCCCTGCAACCCCTTCCGAGAAAACCGGCGAAACAGGGGGTAGTGCTAACTAGCGCGGTATTTGAAGCATTGCATTGAAGACCGGAGAAGAGAAGAGAAGCAATAAAGAGAAGAAGAGAATGTCGCTCGATGTACTCGTATCGATCCTGAAAAATTGTGCCGCGAATAGAAAGCCGTTGTCGCGCTCTACGCCCTGGAGTGGCCACTCTCCAAGGAAGTGCTGGAGGTGGAGTACAAGAGGAAGAGCAGATTCAAGTCAAACAGGGTACACGAACGAGAATAACTTATCACTACTTAGAAGGGTTACTAACTAGAAAATCTGCCCTGTCATTAACAAAATTGGATTATTTAAAAATAAATTATACCTACGAAATAAAATTGATGTAACTCGAGTGGGGAGGTACTTTACCGGCCTAGGAAGAGAAAAAACACTTTACCGTTCTATGCGCATGCGCATTCGTTATTTCCTCCCATGCGCACTGTTCAGCGCCGTACCGAAAAAACGAAATCGTTTTACGTTATTGCATGTTTGCAATAACTTGACTACGCCTCGACTTCGCCTCGTTCTTGCAAAGTTAGGCTCGGCCGTAAAAAGACTACTTCACCTCCTCGGTTCATAATATTTTATTCTATTTTTGGATGAATTGGTGCTTTTCAATCCAAGTCATTATTTTTGAAAGGCATGATTTTTTCTTTCTTGTAGTGAGATAGTTTTCAAAATAAAAAAATGGGATTGGATTCATCGATACCGAAAAATTTAGAAAATTCAGAAAGATTAAGGCAACAATAGTTACAGGGCCTAGTTTTTATATTGGCTGATTTTTGTTAATATATTTTGGTTTTTACTATTAAATAAAATATGTCTCATTTTGATAGGTAACAAGGGCATCAAATTCTGCGTTGAGGAAAACCAAGATAAAAGGATTTCATCGTCGTGTTACAGGGACAAATTTTGCAATTTAAAATTAGCAACTTTAAATTAATATAAGCTTTTAAAATTCAGCACGTTCAAATTACGTAGAAGCTTTCAAAATGTTACATTTAAAACGTAAAACTTGAACAATTAAAAATATGAAATCTTCTAAATTAAACAATTCAACAATTTAAAATATTTCAAATCTGAAACATTAAAAATAAACAATATTAGGCTTAACAAATTGAAATTGTACAATTAATTTTACAAACTAAAAACATTAAAAATTGGCCGTGGCTACGTGTACCGAAATCATAGACACTGTCTCACAAATTATCAAGGTGAACGTTCCAGTAATCGTGACACACATTTTCTTGCTTTTTATTGAATTTGAATGCATTTGAAACACGTTTCATACTATAACGTGCTATAAATAAATGAGTTTTATCATTGAATGTTACTTTTAAATATTTTCTAACAATGTTTTCAAATTATAATCAAGTATCACAATTATTTGGATCATTATAATTACTGAGACATTTACCTTAAGGCAATTGGAAAATTCAACATTCAAAATTCAAAAACTTCAAACTACAGCTTCTAAAATTGAAAAAAGTGAAAATAGAAGTCTTATAAATTTCCAGTTCGAGCTTTCGAAACTGAAAAATTTTCAATTAGGAGTAAAAATTAATTAAAAAATCAGAATTAAGCATTCATTACTTGTACAATTTGAAATTGAAAAATTACAAACTGAACTTTTTAAAAATTAACATTTTTTAATGTGAGCTTCAGAATTTCACAGATATTTATTTGAAATTTTCTTCCTCCATATCAGTGCCAAAGAATAATAATGAATTGAGCAATATAATTCTAATCTTCTCGTAATCTTAAGAATGTCAAAAATAGGAGAATTCCAAATTTCCAGAGATTGAAATAAAAATATTTTTAATTTGGTGCGTCAAATGTAAATTATTTCCAATTTGAAGCATTTAATAACAAAATCAGTTGATGTTAAGGGGTCCTATATTAACCCTCAGTTACCCCACGTTTTTTAGTACCCTTCGTTACTCTACGTCGCTTTCATCGTACACCAATCCGACTGAGTCTGATTTTCGATTCAGCATAAAATAGGGCCTTCAAACTCCCCCTCCCCCTATCCGGGTCCTGGCCTTCTACCCTGGTTATACAGAAATTGCGCCGCCTTCAAAAACCCTCTGGGTCATCTTGACCCCCGTGGGGTAACTAAGGGTTAAAAGAGTGACATCATAACTTTTTATATACAGCTTATAACATTTTATGTAATAATTAGGGAATTTTCAGGCATCTTAGAAATTTACGGGCATAGGTAATGACAGCATCGCTTTTTCTGTAAAACCATTACAAGAACTTTATGTAAATCTCACAGAATTTTCTGTCAACATTAGAGAAAAACACATACTTTCACCATTATTTAAGATAAGTAGACTCTTTTTTTTCTCCATAAATAGTGGCATGAGCGGGAAATTACAAGAGAATCATAGCTTTTTTAAGTAGTGGCGTCGCTAAAAACTAACTGCGAATTCGATCTCGGGTGTTTTCAGTTTGTACTTACAATTTTATGGCGTTCGTTTGATGAGCAGTTTGCTTCCTCATAGATGAAGTTACAATAACAAAATACAAATAGGTCAATCATCAAATCGTATCGAATTGAGAAATCTTTTCTATTCTTGTATGAACGTTTAATTATGTTAATCATAACAAATTTTCTGTTTGAAAAGGATTTTTTTAATTATGTAAATGTCCATAACATCCGCACTTTTCAAGACGATGTATTAATATTATAGGACAATCGATTTGTCTCGAATTAAGAAATCTTTTCCCTTCTTGCATCAATTTTGAATTATGTAAATGAAAAAAATTTAACTATAACAATACCGATTTTTGAAATATTATAAATGACCATAACTTCCTTACTCTTCAATAAAATGTATTCATATTATAGGTCAATCGATTCGTCTCGAATCATCGAATCTTTTCTATTCTTGCATCAACTTTATATTATGTCAGTGAGACCATTTTTACTATACAAATCGACTCTTCAAATAATATAAATGATCATAACTTCCTTACCCTTAGATCAAATGTATCAATGTTAAAGGTCAATCGATTCGCCTCAAGACAAATCATCTTTTACATTATTCAATCAACTTTGAATTCTGTAAATAAAAAAAGTTTTACTATAAAAAACCGGTTTTTAAAATAATATAAAGTGCTAGCAAAAATGTAATGAAGATTTTTAGAAATTGTTTGGTCCGTTTCAAGATATTAGTGGTGAAAATAAGCCCTCCAAATTTCATCAATTTATCTGAAACCGTCTTTAAGTTATCGTGTTCACAAAAAAGTATAAAATACACACACATATCCACACAAAAATGCATTATTGCTTCGAACACTGTATTAGATATTTTTAAATTGAGGAATGTTTCATTAAATGAATTTAAAAATGTTCGATATTGTTATACCATTACAAAGCTTCCTCTCCGAGGAAGAAAAAAGTATCAAATAGTGACATGAGTCCAAGACGCCGAGGCCTGAATTTCAGAATCTTACCATTATTTTCAAAATCCATTATGCAATGTTGCAAGATCGCAGGTTTTTGATGAAATTTCTGAAATGAATATTCCAAGTACAATATCTTCAAGTATCTTGAAAACTTAATCAGGGGGGACTGAACTTATAAGATGCTTAAATTCTTCAACCTCTTATCACCATAACTAAAGAAGGAGTATCAGTATTCAGCAACTATATGTGTAATTTTGTAGTCCATATAAGTAACATACATGGATAGGTATCGACGATAGGTAAGAGGTGGGTAAATGGTAAGAGTGAAAAAAGTAGGGGTATATAGATAAGTGTCTTCTGTTTAATGTGTATGTATTTGTGTCTCTGCGCGCGCTTGCGGTTCTTCGTACAATGTCCGCAATTATAATCGTTAGGGTGTCTAAGAGGAAGAGGAACGAAGAAGATCGAAGCCATGTGGGGGTGCTGAAAGGGTCTTCAATTCGACTCTGCGAATCAACTTTTCCTATCACATACTCACACTTTTATCTGAATGATATACGTTTCACTAAAACAAGTTTATCATCAGACCTTATAATTATTTCCTCTTCCACCCACACGTGACTCGAATTCCCTCTCTCATTAGTTTTAATAATTCGTCATGTTACCGCATGCAAATAAAAAAATGACAAAAAGTGCAAAATTCAAGACGGCTTCCAGCCTCAAAATTATGAAAGGTTAATATATATATAGCAGCGTTTTAAACATTTTAATTTATTTTTAATACAAGATAATTGAAGAGGAAACCAACTTAGTATCTCATCATACAGAGCCTCAAGGTGTTATCTCCATGCAATTTGCCATACTTTTGAGCTATAAACTTCTATATTAAAATTCAATTATTTATTTTTCTACAGTTTCTTGCCGGAAACAGGTGAAAAATTTGCTTCTCATTATCAGTAATCGTCTACATCTATCTACAACCTATACCATTGTGAAAAGACTCTCCTGTAAAGTTTGCAAAAAAACGTATGGTTCTAAGGTCTCGAATTATTATATATATTATATATATATTATATATATATATATATTATATATATAATAAATAATAATCTTCAAATTCATTCATTCACTTTGTCCGCATTGAAGCTCTTATATTCCCGTTCACTTATTGCGTCTTTTTGTTTTTTGATTATTTTTTCTACCACCCAGTTTGCGAACCAGAATTTAGCTATGCATATAGATTCGAAGCTTGTGCCATTAATTTAAAATTAAATAATGGTCCTATCTCAAAACCAAGGATATCACTGGATTTCTCTCAGAAATATCTCCTAGTGCTTTTTTTAAATTAGGCAACAAAAATGATTTTTTAAACAATTTCATTATTATAAAACATTAGCATATTCCCTACTAAGATATCTCCAGGTGTTTTTCAATCATTGCGATAAATAAATTATTTAAACAATTACAATCTTATTAAAATTTTTCCAGGCTTTTAATGTTTAAACGCCCAAAATATAAAGAAACCATATATATACCAACAGCGGGTTAAATCATTATTCAACTCTTAGAACTCTCACTAGTTAATAATTAATAAACCACATATAATTTTTATCCCCACCACGCTGATTCCTTGCTACAACAGGATCGAGAATATAGATTTCCCATCGAACATCTAAAGCTACCCCCGAATTTGTCTCGACAATATCCCCAGGTGTTTTTCAATTTTATAAAGAAATAATTTTTAAAACAATTATCTGTATGCTCGATCCTTTTGTAGCAAAGATGAAACGTGAAAGGGATAAAAACAAAGTTTAAGCTAACGTTTTCACATTATTAAAAATTTATTTTTATTACATGTATATAATTCAGTGTACGTTGTATATCAGTAATTAAATTTTAATTGTTTTCCCTAAGTGTTAAATAAATTCAGAAAAATTAGAATATAGGCGATATTGGGAAGAGTTTTTAATTTTGACAAAAGTTTTTCAATTTGGATCAGATTTAGAATTAAAAACTTGATATTTGATCTTAAAAATCATAAAAATTTAAGAATTTTTATTTATACATTGTTAAATTGAATAGTTTTCAATTGCAAATCATAAAAATTGAATGATTAAAAATACAGATTCAAAAATACGTGATTTTAAATTATACAAATTCAAAATTGAAGGATCTTCAATTATTTTGAAGTATCAACATTTAAAACTGAACAAGTTGGCGAATTTTTCAATTGTAAACATATTTAAAATGGATAAGTGTTGAAAATGGAAGATATCATTAAGGCTCAGAATTCCAGAATGTCTTTTAAGAACAACTTATTACGGTATAAAAACCCCATATTCACTTGATAATTTTTTTTGTCTATAATTCCTGCTTAGATAAAATCTTATGTTTAAATTAAAGTTACAGATTACCAAAAGCCGATACAAATTAAACGTATATGAAAGCCGATGTAAATATTTAGTTAAATTTATGATTATGAATTAAATTTTAAAGTATTTTAAATTGAAGTATATAGTTTAATTTTATAAATAGCCAATAAAAATAAGAAACGCTTTTTTTTGCCATAATACTGCACGATGTTATACAAATTATTTACAAAATTTAAAAATTAGTAGAGCATTTTTGTTGTCATAAATCTCTATAAATACTTCTTAAATTACTTTTGAGAAAATATTCAGGTGCATGTTTGAAATGCACTCTAGTCTCCACAAATGCGAGAGGAGGGTCTTGGCGTTAGAGTGCTCTCAACAATTGACAAAGCCTGCCTAATTACATTGTGTCGCATGCCTAACGGCGCAGCGATGAATCGAAAGGGCCTTTATTGTGGATTTGCGAAGAATAGGTAAAAATAGTCTGTATAGAAAGTTATCAGGGCAGATTTGCGTCCAGTTAGGGTATTGTCTAGATCGTCTAATCTAGACGGTGTTTTCGGGCGCTAATCGGGTGCTGGCTAACCCGTTATTACCAAAAAAATTTCTAAGTATCAAACCCAAATATCTTTCTGCATATTTCCAAAAATAGCCAGGGTAATTGAACCCTCTCAGCATACACTGGGCGTATCACACCCGGACGATATTTTCGGCTCGCTGTTTTTACTGAAAAGTGCTTTCAATTTTGTGAAAATATTTATGGTGCGTGTTGAATACATCTTATTAATTTTAAAATATTCATTTTTGTGAGACTTTTAGCTGTAGTTAAAAAAATGTATCCTATACGTTAATTTTTTCCCTTATCATCTAGTCAGTCTTTTGGGGCCCTAATCGGGTACTGGCAAACTCGACATACCAAAAAAATTTCGAACTATC